>PUFA01000011.1:4835000-5137500 GCA_003508835.1 Eonycteris spelaea
GCCACAGTGGGCGGCACTAAGGAAAACGATTACAGCAGTGCTGCTCACTAGTTGGTACCACAGCCTAAGTAGCAGTTTGTAACACTGAGGCTTACAATCACAATTCAGAAGTTAAAAACTAGACATCATTTAGGAAAAATACTTGAAAGCAAGAAATAATGTTCTTGGCAAATATTCTTCTAACTCCATAGCACTCTCAGAAGCGCTCACACGGTCAAGGATCTTGGCTCTGGGTGTATCGTTCACATCTCCCTGGCTTCTAAGCAGCTGGTTTCCCTGCATTCTTTTCTTGCCTCTTATGGCTGTGTAGCAGCTTCTGTTAGATTTATTTTAGCTTGGATCTCCCTTTATCTTCCTAGAAAAAAAGAAACTAAGGTTTTACCTTTGATTAAAGGTAGTTTCCAAAGTTCACTCTTTTCTTTGGTACAGATGTTTGGTGTATATCAAAAAATCATCTAACTCCAACTGCCGGCAGCTTGCAAACATATCTAATGCTGCTTTATTTGTACAGGTATCTGTACACATATATCGGGTAACAAAAGAATTAGGAAATTATGAACTGCAGACCTCAGGCATCAATTGTATTTTCTGGATTTATACCATTATGTAGATTTTATTTTATAAAATTAGGTGTTTTTTTTTAAGTTTTATTATCTGTTCATGATTGTCAAGAATATTCTTTCTACCTCCTTATATTAAGATTCTATGGGTACAAAATCTTTTAAGAAAATAAACAATACATGCTTTTCTTTTCCTATTTTAAAGTCTTTATCGATATTTGCTTGGCCATAACCATATCAACATTTTCACCATTGTATCCAGACTCTTCTGAAAAAAAAAGTGTTTACAGAATTCTCTTGAATTTATCATTCTAGTAACTGTGGCACATATTTAATATTCAATATAAACTGAAACACAAGAAGCTCTCTCTCTATATATAATGTCCTGGCAATGAACAGCCTATTTTACCGAATAAGTCACCAGAAATATAATAATCATGAGCTTCACTCTTCATTTGTGGAATAAAGTGAGCTGTGTGAATCTATGTGTATAGTAAAAGTAATCAAATGTTTTAAGATGTGATACTCTCAAGCGAATGCTGACATTCATACTAAATGTCATTCTGCCTGTATATATTTGGTGATTACTGAATGAAGCTGTAAGGGCTGCTTAATTAGGATATACTAAGGCTTTTACCTAGAACTAACGACTTCTTATTGTATCTTCAAGACCAAACCAAATTTAGAGGCCTGGATTCTTTAAATGATTAAATTTTTTCCATCGACCCGTTTTTTTGTTGTTTTTTTTTAAATTTATCTTCTTTGTTCCAACCTTTCCCCTTCTCAAAAGTTCTCTTTCTCATTTATTATATTTGTGAATTGAAAGTGAATTTTAAATTTCATCCTTGAATTTTGGTAATTCTTAGTTGTAGAGATCATTAGTCCCTTCAAAAACTTGCTCTCACTGACTTGAGTTCACAATTACTATTTGTACTCTCCAGAGTGTATTAAATGGTCCACACCTGGAGTCCACTCACTATGACATTGGGGGATGTAATTTTGACGGCCTGGAGGCTGTTCATGGGAAGCTTATGCCTGAGCTGAGGCTTCTGAGGGGCCCTGGCGCTGTGCTTGAACCATGCACCGGGGCTGATCCACGAAGCTTTGAGGTCTCCGTGGGTTGGCAGTTCCAGCTGGACCAGGGACAGGGAACTACCCGCATTGCAAAGCTGGGCAGACCTAGGTTCACATGCAGCTGGACATTTTCAGTGAAGTTATTTACGTTCCTCTAAGCTTTACTTTCCACCTCTGAAGATGGGAGCAGCCATTCCTTTTGGGGTCAAAGCGAGTAAGATGAGACGCGCAGGTGCAGAGCACAGGCTTGTGTGGGCAGGTGCTGCGTGTGACTGTTTTGCCTGGATGGACGGCCGTTTTGCCTCTCTGTTAGGTGGATGTTGGCCTTTGTGTTTTTGAGACATTTTCTCAAAAAAAAAAAAATCAACAAGTAAATATTGGAGCAGAGAGGGGAAAGAGTAATAACAAGAGCGTGGGTGGAGACCAAAAGGGAGGAAGGAAAGGGGAGGGGAAGAAGTTAATGGGGAGTTAGCAGAGACCAGGAGGGTGTGGGTACCAGTGATGTGAGGATAAGAGCAAAATAGGCCACCTGACCAAATTAGCATTTTCTTTCAGCATTTTGCATGTCCCAGTGAATGAAGAAAAACGAGCCTAGCCCAGTCTTGGGCAACAGCTCAGCTGTCTGTGATGCCCTTAAGCTTGTCTCGCGTCCCCCTCAGTCATGCTGTGGCTTTGGTTTTCTGGGGCAAGGCCCTGGGAAGACAAATCGAGTTCATGTTTTTGGCACATTCATGATTTCAAAATTAAAGTGCTCGCCTTTTTAAAAAAAAAAGAAAGAAAATGTAGCCTTAGGATCTCTGTTGCTTGGTGACCAGGCCTTTTGTAGAATTGGTCTAGGGAGGGACAAAACATACTGAGAATAAGAGATTTGGTTGAGGAAAGGAAGGCAAAGTTCAGGTACAGAAATGACCCAGTGGCACTGGGCGTGTCTGGAACCTCCAGCGAGCCTGAGGGGACCTGGGCAGGTGGAAGACAGGCCTGGAAAGAGGGAAGATTGAAGGGAGGCAGACAACTTCAACTGAGTGTAAAATGCCTGCGGCAGTACAGTGTTGGGGAGTTTTTTCATCCCCACTGTTTCGTTTTGCTGGGTCAGAAGTTCCCAGGACAGTGATTTCTCTCAATGAATTAGAAGGAAATGATATGTTTCAATTTAGTGTAGTGTGAACGGCATTTGCTAGCTGCTTAGTTTGGCTTGTAGTGGGTCCTTTGGTGCTAATTGACTAGATGACACCAGAGCTTTACTACTTTTCATTTTCGAAAAAATAAAAATGACATTGATATGCTCCCTAAACAGTTTTTACTGATGGAAATAATTTAGTGGCTTGCTGTGTAAATAATGTAATGCTTTTGAAAATGTTTCTGATTTCCTAGATCATAATTAATCTATAAAATGAGTTTGAGTCATTTAAGGTGATATTAATGAAACTTGTCATAGGATTACATTCTTTAACTCTAATTATTTTGTGTTCATTACACTTATGATATGTAATTCCTCTAAAACGGAGTACATAAGGATTATGAACCAGGTCATTATTTCATACTCTGAAACCAGGCAAGATGGCTTCCATTGATAAGATATAAAGAAAATGTTAGGAGAGGGATGGAAGTTCTGTGTGCCTGGGTCTGATAACAGGGAAGAGTGGCAAAGTGCCTTTCTTTGAGCCTGGACAATTGGAATAAGTATAAAATGAACCCTATTAGGAATTTTACATGGACAGACTCAGCTAAGAATACCCAAAGAGTCCGGAATATTTTGTTAATAACATTCCTAAAGCAAAATCAAAATACTGATTTCCTCTTATGGCTCCAGATGTGGAAAGGGAAGACCCTTTTCACCAGAGCGTAGCAGAGGCCCCACATGGAATGCTAAATGGAAAGTGGTAGGGCTGGCAGGCACGGGGGAATGGTGGGTTCTTTGCCGTGAGTTAGCTATGGGACTTTGGACAAGTCACTTAGCCTCTTGCTTGTAAGAATGAGAGAATTGTACCAAAAACTCTTCTAAGGCCCTTTTAGCTATTTAAAAAAAAAATCTGGAAACCAGCTGCTTCAAATCAGCCCTACTACTTCTCCAGTGGGTATCTTGTTGGCACCCATGAGAAGGAAGTCCTCAGTGTTTCTGCTCTGCCTCTTAGAATAAAGTCTTAGTGTTATTAGTTTCTGAGTGAACTTTCTATCCTGTGGGAAAATTCTAATAATTCTCCCAAGTAATTTAATAATTAAATTGAGTCCTCAACTGTATTGTCAATCTGTAAGCCTTTTTAGGAAGGGGCTCTTTGTCCTTTCTGCCTCCTTCCACAGAGATCCATGTGGAAGGAAGGACTGAAGTCTGTTAGCCTGGTGTCCTGGAGGGCAACTGAGCTACTTTCGCTTCTTTAGGAGCAGTGAAATGGGGTGTGGTTGAAATATATCGCCTCACTTTCAATACAACTTTTTCCTGTACTTTAAACAAATTTTAAGGATTTATTTTCAGCTGTGAGGCTGTACTGTTTCGGTTACCTTCTTGTTAAGTTGTATTTTCTTCTGAACTAGAAAAGTTACTATTTTTTTTTTTAATAAAGAATATACTCACACTGCTGTGTATTGTTAGCCTCTTATTTAATCTTAGAATTTAATACTTTCCTACATTTTGTTTTCATAATAAAATCTTACTATCCCTTATATTATTCTAGATGCTCCCACACCTAATGCTGTCTGTTAGCCCAAAAAACAGTTTCATAGTAATGTGCTTACATTCCCATTCTACAGTGTTTTTCCCTGTGACCAGTCCTGTTTTAGTTTTCTTTTAAAACTTGCTCTATCCATGAGTATTATGAGGTCTTTTGTTTAATCCAACAGTGACGAATTTTCACCTTACACTTTATTTTATAATTTCTCTCCCTTATTCTTTCTTTCATTTCCCTTTTCTTTTTAAAAAACAATGTAGCCTTGTTTTTGAGGTGGGGGGGCTGGCAGGGGGCAGATTCCTCTTAAATTTGCTGCTTAAAAGGTAGAGGTTTTGAAAACTTTAGCCTGTTTTTGTGTTGATTCCATGATAAAGATGTGTTCCCTTTGTTCTTTGGATTCTAGGGTGTTTTTAGCTTTTATTTACACTCCTCTTGGGTTTGTTAAAAAAAAAAATGCAGTATGGCTGAGAGAATGCTTAAAAGATGCTGTAATGCTTTGTTACATTATACGTCTGCAGCTACTGCTTAAGCGGCTACAGACTAATTTTTAAAGGTATCCTAGAAGCTGTAGTGGTCTTTCTTTGCCCCAGTCGTTTTCTTTGTCCAACCTTTCACTCCTTAAAGGCTAGACCTGTTTGAAAATTTGGATATCTCTGCCTTTCTTGCGACATTTAAAATTTTAAATATGAAAATATGTGAAGCGTGGAAACATACAGATATTTCCCAATTTGAGAATCATCCATTCAACTGTATAGGTACTTAATTGTTTGAGGCATGTAAGTCTTGCCACCTCAAAAAATAACTTGCGCCCCTAAAACAAGAACCATGTCTCTTACATGTTATCGCCTTCCTATTGGCCCTGCTCCTGCACTCCTAATACATTATGTTGCCATGGATTTGAATTGCATTAAGTGGGTAAAACTGAAATTCCAAGTGGAATTGGCTTTTGGGTGCTTACCCTCCTAGTGGTTTGTTCTGTCCTTCATAGTTTGCATAGTAATTTTTTTGCCTAGATGTCCAATTGCACCAAAGCAAAGCCCATGTATTCCTAAAGGGATTGTATGTCACTATTTTTGGTGGTAGTTCTTAATTTATATCATCTTCCAGTGGTGGTGAGGGACAGATAGATACACCTTCTCTTTCCATGTAAGATTGGGCTTAGATTCTGAAAATAGTGAAATAAATATGTGCTGTTTTTTCACTGCTTTGTGGCACCTAATTATGTTACTACAAAGATAATAAAATCAGATATCTTATAAATATTAAAGGACTTTATAGGCACAGTTAATGAATTGAATGAGGTTATTAAGATTCCAGAGGGAACATTTCAAAACTAGTTTCTTTTACATACTCATAATGTCTTCTGCATTGCATGTCAGAATAAAAGCCAGGGACCTTGTAAGGAAGGCAAGACATCAGATAGGTGGCACAGGTGTGGAGGTGAGGGTGGAGGTAGGAAGGCCAAGAGGAGGAGAGGGAATAGCTGATTCTCATCTGCTCACTTAGGCCTACCTTGCTTTTTCGTGCTGAATCATGCTCCAGTTTCTGTTCTAAATATTTGTAGTGTGTGCTTTGAAGTCATGCCTTCAGATCCTATCTCCACCTCTTACTTGATTACCTGGTGACTTTGAGCTCGAAGAGGTTGAATAGCTTTCTTAGTTTCCTTGTTGCAAAAATAGGAGTTTCAGTAGGGTTGGAGATAGTGTATAGAAAATGTCTAGCGTATGTTATTACTATTTTCGAGAGCTACCATTCACTCTTTATACATGCCTGTTCCTTGCCTCCTTCCCTGCCACTTCTCACATCCCCTCACCTCTAACTGCCTCCTTCCTTGTTCTCAGCATACTGCCTGGCAGGTAGCATGTTCTCTGAGCATTTTCCCTTGTGACACATTTCACATATTATCTTGGAGAAAGCCATATTCAGCTGTCATGCAGAATTATGTAGTTGGTGGTCCTGTTTCACTTAATGTTATGGTGGTGTGCCTGTCCTCAGTGTGCTTTTTGAGGTGGCTTCCTCAAGAACTTATAGGGGTGCAGACTTGGATGTTTAAATGTTTGAATTCCCCTGTTCTAGCAAGTGGTCTGTACATGTTAGGGCTTCCATAAATGTATCTTAAACAAATCAAAGTTCTTGCCCCAGAGCCCAACCTCGTGGGGGCTTTGAAGAGAGCAACGTTTGTATTATTTACTAAAAAAATTCATTCTTAGGAGAAAAACAAGTTTTAAATTCTCCTTGACTTCTTTGGTATGTCCACTTAAAAAGCTTAAAGATGTTAAATGCCTAAGGTCCTTAGACCTCAGAGAGATTTAATACTTGCTGCTAGTGCCCAAGAGTTTTGAAAATGTATGCTGATATGGTAAGTTGTGGAAATGTCATGCTTGTTCATTTTAAAATTAGTTTTTATAGATGCACATCTGCAATTTTATATAATAAAAGGTTGTTCCTAAGAATACAGTGATCTCATTGGAGTTTGACAGCTGCAACCTAGTTGGCATTCACACAGCTCTGGGCCAGGTGTCAGAGTTCCTCTTTGGGACCCTACTCTCCATCTTGAAAAGCCAGGCGCTGATAACTAGAGTCGGTAATACTGGCAGAATATTACCAAGACAGGCAACAGCCGCTGCGCAGGTAAATCAGAATCTGAGCAGGGAAGGACGTGTGTGCTTGTCCTCAGTGTTTACACGGTGGGCTACAGCATCTACGATCGAATCAGATGAAAAAATAGTTAAATCGCTTGAGACTTTTCTCTCTTCCTGTTCCCTGCCTGCCCCTCTCTTTTCCTCCCCCACCTTCTGTTTTTCTTACCATTGTAAACAAAGAATCAGAAATTATGAAATTTCCTATTCTTAGTCATCTTTTTGAAAAATTTTTCATTTAGTCTGTCTCATACACTTCCCTGGTCTTTTCAGCTTCAATTCTTGTATATAAATTGTGAAACTTGTACACATATAACAGAGATAAATTGCTACAAGAAATTTTTTTTTCTCTTTTTAAGGGAAAGTTTTTTAATTTTTTTTTACTATAAACTACAAGCAGACAGATTTTGTTGCTTCACTAGTCCTGTCAGCTATAGTAGAAATGTTAAAAGTGCCAAACTTCCAGAGTGACATGCTTCTTAGTGGAATCAGGGGTCTTCTTGAAGTGTGTTAATATAACCGTGTCCTCTCTGTGGAGCAGAACCCGCTTCTCTGCTGTGGGTTTAAGTGGAAATGAGGTGTCCTCTCTGTTCTAGGGCTGTGCTGTTTTTCACTTAAAGATCTCATTTAGAAAAAAAATAAATGAAAATATACACACATACATACATATGAATATCACATTTGTTGTAGGTAGATTTTAATTTTTCAGGTCTTTTAGCTGTGCTCCCCCCCCCAAATACATACTGTCTAATTTCTAAGGGCTTTATTTAATCCTACATTTATTCTCTATTATTTTGTAGGAGAGATGAAGAAATTCAGAAATGGGGCTTTTTCTCCTGCATATTTTACCATTGGCTAAAACTAAACATTCCTGAAATTACAGTCACCCTTTTAAAGTTCCTCAGCTTCCTCACTTCCTCCTAAACAGCGCCCTTTTCCCCCCTCAGTATCGTGTTCTCAGACTGCCCGGCCCGGGCTCCCACATGGTTCTCTCTTTCTCTGTGGTTTAGCAGAATGAGTGCTAGGTGGAGTCAGGAAATCTGAATCTTGAGCCGGCTGTGTTCAAGTAATTTGAGCTTTATCATCACTCATTTCCAAGGACCCATGGATATCCTTTATTTCCTACCTCTAAGCATCCTCAGCCTTTTGTGTCTTCATATAACTATGCTTCTAGTGGAAGGTCTACCCTCATGTGGCACCTGCCAGGGTGACCATCCCCTTCCTCTCCTTTGCATGTACCCTTTGGTGACCTTCTTGACAAGAGACTATGGCACCTCAGACTTCATTCCCAGGTCTTCATTAGGGCAGACTCAAATCCTTACAGCCCCTAAAGAAAATATGGCAAATTCTTATTTCATTGGGCCCTTATGCTCCAGATATGGGTCTCCTGATAGAATATGGAGTCAGAACTAGACCTACATGGATTATTTATTCCTTCATTGCCAGCTGGACACAGGCTTGGCAGCCCCAGTGAAGTCAGCCTCCGGCTGTAGGCTGCCAACATTGCCAGGCCCCCTTCACTGCATGTCATGATTTCTAAAACACAACCTGAGTTGGTGCTAGCATGTTTCAGAGTCTAGTTCTGTAGTCTTATACAATAATTCTTTAGTAAGACTTTCCAAGGAAGTGAGTTTGCATCCTCGTGTGGGGCATTGTTTTGTTTTTCTAGATAACTCTTAATATATGCATATGTAACAGTGTCACACATTTTTTTATAAGAATGTGAAAACTGCAGAGTTTCTTGGCTTGTCTTTTTAGGGACAGTTCCTTGCAATTTATTGTTAGTATGTTATCTACTGGAAGAGATAAAACATACTATACTTGGTCAATGGCAAATGCTAGTTTTAATAAGTGAAATTGTAGCAATCGAGGTGTTTTCAGTAACTTTACCAGATTCCTTCTTTTTTAAATAAGTAATTACAGTCATCCCTTTAAATTCGAAAAGACTTTAAAATAGTTTAGGTAAGTATTTATAGTGTCCATGATTCTGTTTACTATGTAGCTATGCTGTTGGGATATATGTATATCTTTTTTTAATGAATTTTGTTTTTTAAACTACAGGAGCTCTTACCAAAGTAAAGGAGAGTAGGAGACACGTGGAAGAAGGGAAGATGGAGGTCCAAAAGGCTGATGGCATCCAAGATCGCTGTAACACTATTTCTTTTGCCACCTTGGCTGAAATTCACCACTTCCATCAAATTCGAGTAAGAGACTTTAAATCACAGATGCAGCATTTCTTACAACAACAAATACTATTTTTCCAAAAAGTGACGCAGAAGTTGGAAGAAGCTCTTCACAAATATGATAGTGTTTAATGACTGGACATTGGATTGTGGATTTTTTTTCAGTTCAAGGGTAATTTCTACAGCAGAATAAAAACTGCTATCAAAGAGCTATTGCCAACTATCAGTGGTGGTACAAGGATGGTTTTGTGTTAACTGAAACTGGGCTGAATATATAATTATGTAGGAAAGAAACAGTTAATATGGTTATATAATAGAAACAGTACCACACATTGTAACTAAATTATACTATGTATGCCTACACTACCATTGTAACTTTTGGAATAATGATTATACTATTTGCCTTATTGCTTTTTGAAGTATGGGTATTTTAGTGTAGACCTCAAAACCCACGAAGGGTCTCAAAGAAGCTGGCTGGCTAAAAGCCTGCTGTGGATGCCTTTTTACTCTCATAGATTGGGATTACCTAAATTCAACCTGTTCTCTGTTTACAAACTCCAACTAGAGCAGCTATGCGACTTTGTGCCTTTAGACTCTTGGTTTTTCATTTCTCCACCCTCCCCCCGCCCCTTTTTAAGTAACCACAACTTTTCTGATTGAAAGAGTGAAAGGCCAGTGCATACAGTGACAAACTGCTGGTAACTTCACATTGGCACTGGGGGCAGGTGGGAGGATCCGCCGTCGTCAGTTTGCACAGCAAATTTTGTCTCCTGACACATGCTGGTGAGTGCAGCAGAGGGAGATTCAGTTGTCATCTTGAACTATGAAGTCTATTAGGGAAGAAAATGGTGCCACTCTATTCCCTTAGAAGATACAGTAGCATAGCCTCTTCACTCGAGTGTCCTGGAGACTTGGTGTGGAGATTTAAAGGAACATGTCTTATAACATGGAGAAAAAGGAGTTTCATCAGTCAGGGACACAAGCACAGAATCAGTGAGGACACAGACTTGTTTTACTTCTTAGGAGGGTTTTCTTTTGTTTTTGTTTTTGTTTTAGCTTAAAGATTTATTATTCAGTGTGATGATTTTTTTTTAATGGATCTACACTGTTAACTGATTGAGACTCCACTGTGATTCACTCGTTTACTTAATCAGATACTTTTCAGGGATGTCTATAAAATTCAGTGTTATACGTGATGAAAAGTAGTGTTGATCTAAGGAGGGACCAGAAATAATTTCTACTATTCCAAATGCTGAAAATAAAGAGTAATTTTTTTAAGTATTGATAAGCCCCTAGGACATTTAACCTTAAAAATTATCTTAAATATATTCTTGTATTATTATAAGGGAAGTACAAATGGCTGGTAAATACCAAAAAGATTCAAAAACAGCTTCATTCAAAAAGCACAAAGATTCTGGCTTGAAATGCCAAAATCTCCATGTTTTTTTAATAGTTGCTGAGCTAAATAATGTGATTCTTGCGTTTACAGATGTAAAAATTGTCACTGAAAGGTTAAAGTATCTACTGTTTTTACGCTGCCTCAGAAATCCCTGGGTATTGAAACTAACACGGAAATAAAGAGGTCAGTTTGAAATATAGGTGAGTCACACTGATTAAAGGAAAGAGTAATTATTGAAATAATTACTCAGTAGCACATTTACTCTAAAACGTAATCTCATATGGGTTGAATTTTTAAGATCAGAATATTATAATTTTGGTCATAATTTTATACCTTAGGTAACTTAGAGCCACTCATGTGGCTTTGTCTCTACTGTAGACATGTGGAACTATAACCAAATATATTGTTCTCTAAAAAGTAACTTTCTCTTATTGATTGCAAAATACAATTTGATAAACAAAACTCATATATAAATGTTAATTTCATTGCAGAATTTTGGAGATTATAATTATAGCATTTAATTTAAGTTTGAGTGTATTGGACAAATAAGCACTATGCTTTTCAAATGATTTGAAAATCAGTTTTATTTGCCTCTTTATTTTGATGGTGGTTTGATTTTTTTTTTTTCCTAAGTAAAATCACTAAACTTGGACAATGGTAGCATGGAAATTATCTGAGGTGTCTTGTATGGTTGTGCTTTAGCCAGGGTGGACATAATAGCTTAAATTATAAAAACTAAAGATGAAGTACAAAGAAGTATAAGTTCATGCTGCCTATTTAAAAAGAGAACTTTTGTTCTTCTTAACTACATAACATCATAATGCCACTGATTCATAAGGGGTTTAAATTCTGTGGGGTAGGACACCAGCATTATCAGTGTTCATTTTCAACTAAGATTTTTATTTCTCTAACGTTCTTGGTCCTATTGAAACATTTCAGTATACAGAAATACTGCAATGTTAGCACCCAAGAGAAAAGCCATCATAATCTGTGTGCTGGTCATTATGATCAGTGTGGTACAATTTTTTTAAATAAACTATCATGCCCTTCATGACATTATTTGTCTTTATTTCTGTAATTTATAATTTTGATGATGTGTTTACAACATGAGGGCATCCACTTGAGCCTGATTTTGCTATTTTAAACACAGATGGAGTTGTTCATGTGCTATAACCATCATGCAGTGAGACTGGTTCTCCAGCCCCGTGTCGTAACCCCATCAGAAGAGATAGCTCATCTGTTCTAGGCTGTTGTATCTGAAGGTGCAGTTTAAAGCCAGAATAAGGGAACACATTTGAAAGCGAAAGATAAAGCCAGTGCACATTGGCTTGAACAGAATAGTATAGTAGTTGGGATTTTCTTGGGCTTCATTGATAGTTGTCTTACATTTATTCATAAAAATACGTTAGATTCTGAAATGCAGGTTTTTAATTATCTTAAATTTTGCTGCTGTTCTCATAAGGACTTGAATAATATTTTAGTCTGTCAAGTCAAGCATGTAAAGTGTATGTATAAACCTTTAAATGTCATTTTTAACCAAGTTTATTGCTATGGCCATTTTTTCCATTTATGTCTGCATTTCTTCCAAATCTAATACCGTCTGTGTCTGATACCTTTAAATCCATAAGCATTATTCAGTTTTCTCCTTTCCAACCTTATCTATGGCTAACAGAATAAGTAAAACAGGGTATTATTTATTTATAGACTAAAAATGTTGAATATTGTTTTATTTCCTTAAAAATGTTATGATTAGTGCAGATCAGCCATGTTTATTTTTTTTTTAATAAACAAAGGTTGCTTTATTTCTCAGCTTCAGTGGAATATTACAATTATTTTTCTCCATTTATTTAATGTGAAAGACATATACAGAAAAATTGAGTGTGTTCCATGTCTTAAGCTTCTATCTGCAGTTGCCATATGAATTGTTCATGAAATTCTATAGCTAGTTTGGTTAATTTAAAATCATAAGCCATTCAGGTAGTCCCACTGAATATCTTACATTAGTAACTTCAGTGACTGTTAAGCATATAGCAGTAAATTGTTAGTGAGCTGTTTTGAAATAATAGTTACTGTGTGTCCAGCACCTGACAGGCCAGCTGAGACCAGCCTAATTCAAACTATAAAGGGTCACAGATGGGTACAGGACCTGGTGAATCCCCTATGGGGCCAAGGACCCCTCTGGAACCAGGCTTGCCCTCTATGTGGGGCTTTGTAATTGGCCAACTTCTTTTCTTCATGGGTCTATTTATTTATTAGCAGCTTGGCTTTCTTAGCATCTTTCAATATGTCTAAAATGGCCAGACCCTCTTTTGGTTCACTGGTGTTCTTGGCCCAGTGGTGGACACCTGACCCAAGCTGGACAAATCAGCTATGGGATCGGTGGGGGGGTAGGGGGAGGTATAGAAAGGAGATGTTCTCTTTAGAGTGTCTGAGAAAAGAAAGGAAATGGTTGGTACTCATAATATGGACTTTATCTGGTAGTCCTCATAGCAAACTTGGAGATTCCATCTCTTGTTTATAGATGAGTTAAAAAGATCAGCAAGGTCTGTTATCTTTTGCCCAAGATTACTTGAGCTAAATGATGGAGCTGAGGCTCAAACTGGGATCTGGCTCAAGCTTGCACTTTCTTAAACTAGATTACGTTGGGTTCCATTTCCCTGCTTTGCAAAAACCCCTAACACCTTCCCAGGTCCCACTGCTGGATTGTTAGGGATTCAGTCATTCTTTGGGCACTGGGCATGGAGGTACAAAGAGAATCTCTGAAAATGTGCTCTTTGCATTTATTTCTCTTGGGAAAGGTGAATCTGTGGTGCTGTCACCACATTCCTGGCTGTTTGACTTGTATTGCTCTGTCTCCGTGGAGAAGCGGGTAAGGTGTGATGTTTCGATAGTGATAATGAAGGGAGAGAAGGAAAAGAACCCAAACTAGTGCTTTCCCCTTTTCTCCAGTTCTCACATTCATGCAAATATAAACAGGTTTCAGTTGCCATAAGAACAGCCTTGGCAGAACCACAAGGACTAATGTCAAGTCAAGCGTTTAATTCCAGTCGGTCGTGGTCCAAGTTAGCCATGACAAGTTCTACTTGGTCACAGGTCGAAGCAGCAGAGAATTCCCTGTATGGTAAGCTCAGGTGAATCTGAGAGGTGGTGGAGTAGGCTTGTAGGCAGAGACGAAAGGGATGCTTGGCCTCTGGCTCTGGGGGTCGGGACCTGGAGAGACACAGCTGAGTATCTGCCACTATCTCAGGCCACTGAGCTGGGGGGGACAGTTCATCTGAGTTTGGGTCATGGGTGTAGCCTTCCTAGGGATCACGAGTTCCTCTGACTGGGCCCTGATCCCAGGATGGCCCAGTCCCATCATTCTGGTGGCAGAAAGGGAACTTCCAAAACTGCCATAGTGGGCTGCCCGGTTTTGAGGGACAGTTCAACTTTGGGTGAGCTTCTTTCAGAAGTCTGCCTATTGTCCCTGTGAAGCTGCCTTCAAAGGGACTTAGAAACACATAAGATGCATGGTATTCATTGCTGTGGGTCCCATCATCTTATCTGGAAATGACTTCTAAGTTTGAGGTGGTCAGATGCATAAGACTATATTTTTCTAGTGGTTTAATTTCCAGGAAATTCCTTGCAGGATTTAAGAACTGCTGAGTTGTTGGACTTCTCTGCAAGCATAGCTGGGAAGCTGACCTAGCAGATGAGTGAGAAAGGCAATACATTGGAGCCAGGGGCTCTATCTCAGCTTCTACACTCCTGTAGTGACCTCAGACAACTCACCAATCTGTCTCTGATCCTGTTTCCTCAATTGTATGACGGCCTACTTAGACTTTATTGAATGATTGAGAGCATTAATTAAACAATATGTAAAGTCCTCATTTGAGAGCATTAGATTAACCGATATGTAAAGTCCTTAACCATTTTATAGTACTCCCTTTCCAAATAACAAAAGTGGAAGTGATCAAAATTCCAGAAATAGGTACTTAATAAATGATAAAATATTTCCAAAATTTGTGTGGCCTTGACCTTGTCAGTGGAGCCAGATTTCCATCTGTAATGAAATATAGTATCCCCTTCACAGAAATATTGTGAGGATTGAATGACATATAAAGCCCAGAGCCCAATGCACGACAAGGGTTAGAATAAGAAGGATCCTAAGGGACGAGATGAAGGATTCAAATAGTAAGAACTTTATATCAACTGTGTTGTGGAAAATTAAGGAATCCACACTTGGGTCCCAGTCAGGCTGGAGTTTCTGCTTTCAGCCGCAGCTCTTTCACCTTTCACCTTCCACCTGCCTTGGTCAGCCCTCCCTGACCCAGCTTGGCTTCAGGTCCAAACCCCTGTGCAGGTTCCTGCTCCTAGAACCCGAGCATATTCTGTCTAGAGCCTATTTCTCCACACTTCTCATTCACCCCTTCTGCTGTGGCGGGAAGGGGCTCGCTCTCTAGAGATAACTACTTTTCAGTAAGGCTCCTCACATGGTCTTGAGGAACTAATACCAGTATGTTTAGGAAGTTGTCTTAGCTCTTACCAGAAATCCTTGAGGAAGATAGCTCAGAATTCTGTTTTTATTCGCCAAGTTAATGATTTTATTGACGTCTGCTGCTTTTACACCTTAAAAATGTGTACTTGAGGCCTAGGATGAAGAGGGACAGCACACTCAGTGTTGGTATTTCAGCCCTGACATCTTGCCACACAGGCATTTCTAAATGGCTGTCAGGGTGTTCATTCACTCTGCAAAATTGAACTTGAATGCCTCTGGTTGGCTTTTGGAGCAACCATCCCCTGAATCAAAATATTGGTATAGAGCAGATTTGGTTACACAACCCGATGGTTCTGCTTTCTTCATCCTAAGAGTTATAGAAAATACCACGTTTTAAATTCAGAATGGTTCCCTTGGGGAGAAAAATCTTTAAAAACAAATTGGAGTACAGTATAAGATTTAGCAAATTAGGTTCAGCTTAAAACTGACAGTGTTTCAGCATATCTGTTTGGAGCCTGTAGTTTTGATCAGTTTTTTATCGCCTGGCCTCTGTGAACTCCTCTGTGAGCCAACTGGGGCGTCTCGGGGCCAGCTGCATATTCAGCACGAGGCTGCAGCCCTGTGGGACCAGGTCTGTGAGCCAGCATTCTGAACCAGAATACCTACAGGGAAAGCGAAACCTGTAGTCCTGGAGAAAAGGGGGCTTTTTTGACAAATGGTGCCTTTTAATGGCTCCTGTTCTAGAATCCATGGAAAGAAATCTTGACCTTTTTAGGTACACAGTTATCTGAAGGACTAAAAACTACAGGTGTCAGTCATTTTTAAAAAGTACAACAAGATAAAGAAGGCCTTTATATAGCAGTATAGATTTTCCCAAGAAAAATTACATGAAAAAGGCAGAACAACAATAGTTTATATGTAGTAAAAGATTAGAAAGTAAATATGTTTGTTTATATATGCATAGATTATTTACAGAAGTAGATGCAAATACTTGGTAACAAGGTAACACTGCTTTGGGGGCTGACAACTGGATGGCTGAGGGGTGGGAGATTTTTATTGTCTAACTTTTTAAAAATCTTAAGTTTATTGGTGTGACTTTGGTTAATAACATTATATGTTTCGGATGTGCAATTCTATAATACGTCATCTGTATATTGCATTGTATGCTCACCACCCAAAGTTTAGTCTCTCTCCATCATCATATATGTGACCCCCTTTATCCTCTTTGTCCTATCCCCCCCCACCTCCCTTCTGATAACCACCATTCTGTTGTCTGTGTCTATGAGTGCGTTTGTTTTGTTGGTTCATTTGTTGCTTTCTGTTTTATATCCCACATATGAGTGAAATCGTATGGTTCTTGTCTTCTTCTGTCTGACTTATTTCGCTTTATGATACTCTCAAGATCCATCCATATTGTCACAAATGGCAGTGCCTCACCCTTTTCTTATGGCTGAGTAGTATTCCTTTGTATGTATGTACCACATCTTTTTTATCTAATCGTCCATCAAAAGACACTTAGACTGCTTACATTGTGTACCTTTTTATCTTTTTAATTTGACGATTGAATGTATTTTCTCTTTTAAAAATAAAAATAAAGATAAATTTTAAAATTAGCAGGTTGACCAGCAAAAAAAAAAATCAACCCATTTAAAAGAAGAGTAGAGTTCCAGCTCTGTGCCAACCCCTCTGAGACCTGGAAGCAAATTGTGTAAGCATAGAAGGAACAATCTTACATGGGCAGTGGACTCACAATAATGACCAAGTCAGTCCTCATTGTGTTATTTCTTGTTGAAATTCAACAGCATCAGGAAGCGTACTGTTGAGAGACTAGGTAAAGTGTACTGTAAAGAGAGATGCAATGAAACCATAGTCTGGTTTCCTGTGGTACAAGTTATTCTTTGTTTCTAAATCCAAAACTCTGGTCTTCCTCCTCTCTCTCTCTCTCTCTCTCTCTCTCTCTCTCTCTCTCTCTCTCTCTCTCTCTCTCTCTCTCTCGTCCCTTCTCTGCAATTCTATCATTTTTTTTGTGATGACATTTAGCAGCTAAGTACCCCATAGATCCCGGACTGAGATCTATTCTTTTTCCTTCCACTTACGTATCAAGTGTTTATTCTGCTTGAGGTACGGTACTATTCCCTGCCATTACATACATTATTTTATCTACAGAACTCTCTTATAAAACCATTTTACAAACAAGGAAATTGAGACATTCAGTAATGGTCCCACAGCCAGAAAGAGGCAGAACTGGGATTTGAACCAAGGTCATCTGACTCCAGGGTCACCTGACTCTACAGCTTGTGCTGTAATCACTTTACAGCCTACTTGAGAATACATGGCACAAATGCTTTAGCCAGCAGGGAGCTGGCGTGGTGGTTTCCTTGAGAACCAAACCTGTCCCTGTCTCATACCTCCTGGGATCCCGGCAGCGTGAGAGGCCCAGGCAGCACATACAGGAGCACTGTGGTTTGGGGAACAGAAGACCTTTGTGATTCACCAGGTTTGCGAATAACACTAAATTGCATTTTATGAAAGCAATGAAATGTTGAAAAGCTAGCCGTCAGTATTCGCACCACCAGCACAGGCAGTCGTCCTTCTCAGGAGGGCGACTGTCCACAAAGACGGACCTCTGTTACAGTTCCCGGAGAATGGAGGAGTCGGCCGCCGGGGAGAGAACAGCCCGCATCGGGCCACAGTGCTGGCTTTGTTGAGCCGCAGGCCTGCTTCTGTGCCCCAGCCTGCTGGATTCAAATCTATGCCTGAGCAACGTGACACATGACCGCACATCACACCCTACCCAGCCACTCGTGAACATAAACCCACACACGCCAGGTTGCTGCTGTCTGTTTACCCTAAACGCCACTGGCAGAGTTTGAAAGAGGCGAAAAGCTGAGCTCCAGGAATCATAAGACTGGCCCTCGAGTGAGTGGAGCGGGCCAAGGGGTCTCATAGGTCAATACTGGGAACTCAATATTGTGAAAGCTGGTTGGAGACTGAAGCCCTAAATATGAAAAAAGTTATAAATTGCCGTGTTAATTCTTTTACTCCTTCAATACAAAAACTCGAATGGGAGCAGGCCTACATAATCTTCTGACCAGCGTATTCTCCCCTACTTTATCCTGTGGGAAACCAAACTGTCATCATAAGGTTGTTGTGAAAAATGTAGTTACCCCAACATCGACACACACTTGAGCCATTTAGTTTCAAAAACTCATGGAGCCCTTGGCACAGTGAGATATCCTGGACACTTGGATTAATTAAGTCATTCATTCGCCCAACAAATATTTATTGAATGCCTATTTTCCAGGCATTGTTCTAGGTGTGAGAAATACAGCAGTGAACAAAACCAGCCCAAATCCCTGCCCTCGTGAATTTACATTGTAGTTGGAGGGAGATGAACAATCAAATGTTAGTGAAAATTTTGATACTTAGATGGCAATGGCAGTATGGAGAAAAATAAAGTGGGGGCGGCGGACGGAGTTGAGTAGTGAGGAGCGAGAGAATTTGTTATTTTCAGTAAAGTGGTCTGGACAGATCTATCAATAAGTAAAGCCCTGAAGGACTGGAGTGAGCCCTGGATTGACTGAGTGATTCTCTGTAAAAACATTCCAGAGATTCAACAGCACGTGCAAAGGCCCTGAGGCACTAGCGGACTGGCAGGTTTGAAGCTCCGCAGGGAGGTAGTGTAGGATGGGGGTGGGGCTTGTGTGATAGGATCATGGTGGTGCACGGCTGAAGAGGAGGAGATACAGCCTGGAGGAGGGGGATCCAGGCCATAGAAGGTCATCAGTAGGCTGTTGTGACGACTTTGACTTTTACTCTGAGTGAGATGGGGAGCAGAAAAGTACATGATCTGTGTCGTGTTGTAACAGGGTCACTTGGGCTGCTGTATGGGGGCAGAAAAGGCAGAAGCAGGGACATCAGTTAGGAGGCTTTGTGATGATAATCCAGACATGATGGGGGCCCACACTGAGGGGAGGCAGTGGAGGCTGAGGACAGTAGGGTCGAGTCCTTTGACCAGGGTGCCGTGCCCTCAGTGTGGAGCTCAGCAAGCACAGCAACAGTGCTGTCCTTCTTCTGTGCCTCCATAGCTGATGCCCACCCTTTTTGATTGATGACTTCTGTCTTGTTGAACAACCTGTCTTGCTCTGCTTCAAGAGCCGTTCATTCTTACCATAACTCTTCTGATCTATGAAGGATTGATTTTGTAGCTCACCTCTCAGAGAGTGCCCTTATGTTCAGTTTTTAGGGACTACCTTATCACTTTCTCTAGGTATAATAGCCTGACGAAAGATCAGACACAGGAAATTGATTTTCAGGGTTCTGGGCGCACACACCCATTCTTCAGCGGTAGATTGGCCATCCTGGTTATGGCCTGAGAATCTTGTCTTTCTCTCAGTGAAGTTATGTCTGCTTGTTCACCATAGTGACTACCTCTGACCAGTGCTGGTACCTTCAACATAGGGGCCAGCAATTACCCCTCCATCCACCCTGTGAACTTCATAACCACCTGGTCAGAATGCTGCCGCATGACATTGGCAAACTGAATTGGCAAACTTTAACAGACTACTCTCAGTTCTTTGGGGGCTCCTTTCCACTCCCTAACGTGCAAACATTTGATCCATTGCTCTTCATGGTTGGGCCTCTCCGTTGTGCTCTGTGCTCTGCCTGCTGGCTAGGATGCCCTCTGCTGTACTTCTGTCTGTCCTAACTGAGCCTTGTTATGGAAGCCTTCCTTTTGCTCCCATTTGATCTATTTTTTTTTCCATTGTTTGTCTTTTAACAAATATTTGCAAATGAGTTGATAAAACTTTAAAGGATTCCTTTCTTAGTCTCTCCTGCTTTTAGTTATGGTATTTTTCAACCCTGGCTTTATACTGGCATCGCCTGGGGAATATTAAAAACTATTAAGATTCCTGGACCCCACTCTAGACCAACTGAATTAGAGTCTAGAGAGTGGAGCTCCGGCTTCAGTATGTTTTAAAAACTCCCCAGATGATTCTGATGTACAAGTTTGCTTTCTTTCTTCAGGTCAATATAAAGAGAGCCTGGTACTAGCAGGCTGTTTGGGCTTCTCATTCACCAAGGCGCTTAAAAAGGTTCTCTCTAAATGAGGTCTTCTAGAGAGGCAGAATCAGTGAAGCGATTGAAAGAGAAAAATATTCGTTATATAAATTTAAATCTCTATTTCAGTACCAGAACATATGGCCTGTAATGAACTATGAATTAATATAGTTTTAGTTTGTAATCATTTTGAATAGCACAATTTTATTTTATTGTATTTTGTATGCATTAAAAAGCAATGATCTGTTAAATAGAAATGATTAAAAGAGGACATGAAATGTTTTTCATTCTTTAATGCATTGGGGCTTTAAAGAACCAGAGTGGCTCCAGCCTGCCTGGGGCAGAGGGGCTTCTCTGGGGAGCAGCCATGGACGGAGTGCAGGGCAGGGACTCCCAGGAGCTGGGTCTTCCTTTTCCTTTTCTGGCCCCAAGACTCTGGGCATATATCACTTAATCTTCTTTTGCAAGGAAGATTTTATGATTCTATTAGGAACGTGGGGAAGCTGAGGTTCAGAGAATGTAAAGAAACTAATTATGCAAAAGTCCTTGAGCAGCGTTTTAGAGCTTACTGCCACCGCACCCACATACTCTTACTGGACATCATGTCAGCTGATCTTGTGCAAGCTCTTTCCTCCCCCTGGTATGGCCTTCCACGTCGTCTTTGTCTGGCTGAATCCCACTCCTCCTTTGTGACTGGGTTTAGTCATTTCCTCACCTGGCAGCTGTCCCTGGCCCACCCTCCCACCCTGACTTGGTTAGGTGTCCCTCCCTGTGCTCCTGAGGTACCCATCCTTTCCCCGCCTCGGTATTTCCTGTGCTTAATATGATTCTCTTGCCTGCTTCTCTTCCTTCTCTAGTCCGCTTCTTTTCTCTGTATTTTCCAGGGTGTATCATAGTGCTTGGCATATTTACAGCTTTATTGTAAGAATGAAGTAAGACTGGGTTACTCAAAAGTACTGCCGTCTCATTGCTGTGTTATATTTACTGTGTGTTTACAGTCAGGGCAATTTATAAACTGAGATTTCTTGGCTATACTTCCCCTCTCTTCTATTTTAAATTAATTGGTGAGCTCTTGCCAAAAGCAGAAAGAGAGGTTACCTCCAGCATTCTCCCTTTGATGAAAACCTACAGTCTTCAACATCCATGATATTGACACAGTACTTTATCAGGTTTTTATTGATGAGTGTTTATGTTGCTTATTTATTTATTTATTTATTTACTTACTTTTGTCGCAAATGATGCTGCAGTGAGCATCTTTAGTCATTGTATTTGTTTTCTATTGTTGCTGTAACAAATAATCATGAACTTGGCTTAAAACAACACAGATTTATTACTTTATAGTTCTGGGAGTTAGAAATTCAAAATAGATTTCATCAAGGTGTTGGCAGGGCTGCATTCTTTGGAGACTCTAAGGCAGAAGAATCCTTTTCTTGCTTTTCCAGCTTCTAAAGGCTGCTGCATTCCTTGGCTCCTAGCTCTCTTTCATCATTACAGCCAGTCAGTGTTGGTTGTATGTTTCCCACACCAACACTGATTCTTCTGCCTTCCTCATCCACATTTAAGTGACCCTTGGGATTACATTTGTTCTTCCTGGTATAATCCAGGAGCATCTTCTGTTCAGGTCAGCTGATTAGCAACCTTAATTCTATCTGCGACCTTTATTACCCCCTGCCATGAACATGACGTATTCACAGGTTCTCAGCTTCTGGGAATAGGATGTAGATATCTACAGAGGACTATTATCAGCTTATCTTTGTAGAATAAATTAATGAAGTTATGAATTTGCAGGGTTCGTGGGGGAGGGGAAAGAAAGCATGAAAAATTTTCATTACCCTCTTAAATGTTTAGATTTCCATTGACATTGTATGTGAGCCCTATTTCTCTCATTCTGACCAGTTCTGAATATTTTAATGGGAAATACCCTATGATGAATATTGTCTTGCTAGCAATTCATAAAATAGAATCAGAATTCATCAATTTATTAATTTATTTATTAGTCCACTAGTATTTATTATACTCTTAATGCATGCCAGGCACTACTTGGCATCCAGGAATTTACAAAGCTGTAAATGGCATAAGACACAGGTGCCAATACATGGCAGGCAATTCGAGAATGGACTACTTGTGTAAAATCCATCCATTGCAACTTAGGTGATCTAACTCATAAGTGATCACCTTTTTTATTGGAAAACTTCATGTTTTTTACCTAAATAGATAATCATACAGTGTAGCAATATAACATGCAGTTGCCAAAACTTTTGTCTGAGTGTCAAAATTTGTCAAGCCTCAAAAAGTAACCTAAAAAATTGATTATCTGAAATCAGGCAGTCACAGAACTCAAATTCTTATACAAGGCATTTAGAATAGTCAAATTCATAGAGACAGAAAGGAGAATGGTGGTCGCCAAAGGCTGGGAGGTGGAGAATGAGAGTTGTTTAATGGGCGTAGAGTTTCAGTTTGGCAAGAAGAAAAGTTCTGGAGAGCTATTGCAAAACAATGAGAATGTATTTAATACTACACTTAAAAGATGAATGGCATGGGAAATTTTGTTATGTATATTTTACCACAATTTTTAAAAAAATCTAAAAAATAATTGATTGCCTACTAAGAAGTCATGGATAAAGTTTCTGCAAACATTTACTGAGTGCCAGCTGCACTGGGCACTTCCATGCACCATCTTGTTTAATCTTCCCAACAACCCCATGTGATAGGTCTTAACTGACCTATTTTGCAGGTGAAAGACTAAGCCTAGAGTCACACAAAGTGGGATTTGAGCCCCATTTATCATTCTCCCATGTCCTCATGCCTGAGTAAAGGTGCATGAGTGAAATGAAAAGGATTTATACTGTGCATATCATCCCAAATGTTCTCTAAAGTAGAAATGTCCTTATTAAAAAGGACACTAGGTCACAGTTAGTTAATCAGACTGTAAAGGTAGCATTCACTGGCTTCTAACAGCTCAGGTTTATCTTGCTAAATGATTAGGGTTTAACTCACTCATTTCCTCCCTCCCTCCTTTCTCATTCTTTCTTTCAATATTAGAATAATGTCCGCATCATGGTCCCACAGAGCCATGCTACCCATACTGGGATAACTTATAATTAAATTTGCCCCTGCCCATATTATTCTTTCATTCAGAGACGGCTGGGAAAAATCTGTAAAGGACAAAGGACGTGCCCTGCCCATTCCTCCTCTGACATAGGCTCTTGATGACATCACATGAAAAGTCATTTCCTGCTTGGTCCTTATCTTTAAGGCTGACTAAATTGATAGCCTTACTTCCTTTAGCTGTGTGTAATGGAATTTGGGAATAAAAGTAAAATCACTTCCTGTTAGGGTTTATACTTAGGTCCTTTAAAGTTCATGTACTTGGATGCTTTTTAAATTTTTTTTAATCTCTGGGGACCATGAAGTTCTTTGATATACAAAAAGAACAAGCCATAAAATATGCCCTACTGAAATTCAGTGAGAATCATGGTTTACCTACTGCTCATGTTCTGGCGAATGTATTTCCAACTCACAGACTTGCTGAAGGTTTCGAAGAGGTAAAACCTAACGCTTACTAACTTGGAGGTTTTAAAATTAATTTAAAAGGATGGCTATTATAAACTAAATCACCCCTTGTGGTTCTTTGAAGATGTCCTGTGCAGCATGGGGCAAAGAAAAGGACATTGGACTTATATTCTCATTTTGGCAAGAGAATCTGGGACTGCCCATTCTGAAGGAAGGCTGTGGCACTGAGTGACAAGTCACGTATGTAAAAGTGTAAACCATCAGGCATATTCCTTCAGGGTCCTGTCCCATGAGGAGAAATATGGTGCCCAAATTGTGTTCCTCATAAAGGGAGCAGGCTGGTAATTGAGTAACCACTACCGAAAGGGTGACCTCCGAGAAGTTTACATTTAGACAGTTATAAATTTCCATTTTTAGATGACCCTATGGCCAGGAGTCCAACTAGTAAATCAAGCTTTATGGAAAACTGATTGTCTCCTTTACCCCTTTTTATTATCATAAACTTTTCCATTTCTCTCCCAAAACGTATTCATTCATTGTCAAATGCTGAAATGGGGTGCTTTTTACACAAGAGATTGAGGGTGACTTTTGTCATATAGAATTAATGGCCTTGAGAATGAAAATACTCAAGGTCTTTTGCTCCTCAACTTGTAAATAGAGCTTCTATGTCTTTATTAGTCCCCTTATCAACAGGAAACATATACGACAGACAGAACTGATGCAGGGCAACAACTTTTAAAATTCATATTTTTCCATCAGACCATGATTGTTTGGGGAAGATTAACGTCCATCTTAGAGTTTTCTAAAATGAGATTTTTGTTTTTCTGATGATAAAAGTAAGACATGATAAGTAATACCTGATAAGTATAGGAGAGAACAATTGCTACCATTTATTGAGCAATTTTATTTTATAGAACTCCCTGCTAAATGCTTGGCCTCCACAATTCCACTCGATCCTCAGACAGCCCTGTGGGGCAGGCACTAATATTATTCCCTTTACTGACAAAGGTGCTCAGGCACAAGAGTGAAGTATCTGGCCAGAGAGCCACAAAAGGAATAGATGGAGCTAAATCCGGGTCATCTGATTCCAGTGCCTGGGTTCTTAACACTAGATTCCTTGGTTTTGTTTCTGGTTTGTCTTCTAAAATACTATAAATGTGGAGGCAGAAAAATGTGATGTTAGACTGAAATATTCTTTATGTGAGTGTAATGTAGTGGGGATGAGAAAGGGATCTATAAGAAAAGGGACCATATCTTCACTGCCTTTTGGGTGTCTGACTGCAGACTCCAACTGACATCCCCCTTTGTGATTGAGGTTGAGGTAGTTATAACCCTGGAAGCCTACTTTGACCTTTTGTAAAGCCCTTTGAGAACCCACTCCTACAGTTTCCCCACGATATTGTATGGATCTGATTCTTTATATCCCTTTCTGTTTGAAATAGCTTGAGAAATTCCTCTTTCCTGCAGCTTGACCCTTACTGATATGACATACATATTATATATATATATGAGTATATAATTTTTATAATTAGAATCAAGTACAGGTTTATAAACTACCTTTATTATCTCATAAACATTTTAAAAATTTCAAAATTAAGTGTATACTAGTTGTATAATATACTTTCCTATAAATGTACCATCATTTGTTTTCTATTCCTTTATTAATGGACATTTAGATTCTTTCCACATTTTTACTTGTATATGTGGGTGCTTCTTTGACATAGTGTATTGGTTTTCTATTGCCGCTATAACAGATTACTAGAGGCTTAATGGCTTAAAAGAACACAAACTTATTATCTTGCAGTTTTGGAAGCCAGAAGTCCAAAATAAGTCTCACTGGGCTAAGTTGTTGGCAGGCCTGCATTCATTCTGGAGGCTATAGGGGAAGATCCAAGATTTCTTTGACTTCTAACTTCATGAGGCTGCCCACATTCTTTGGCTCATGGCCCCTTCCATCTTCAAAGCCACAGTGGCTGGTTGAATCCTGTCATTGTATTACTCTGACATTGGCTCTCTTGCCCTTTATTTAATTTATAAGGACCCTAATGATTGCATTGGGTCCATCCAGATAATCCAGGATAAGTTGTCCATCTCAGAGTCACCCAATTAGCAACCTCAGTTCCATCTGCAGTCTAATTCCTCCTGCCATATAACTATTCATAGATGCAGGGATTAGGATGTGGGGGACCATTTGGGGAACCATTATTCTGCTTACCACATACAATAATTCTGTTCCTAAAAGTAGAGATGCATATAAAGGAATTTTAAATGCTTCTGACATGTCAAATATAATTGTACCGACTTATACCCCATTTGTAAATTTAAAAAATTCCCATTTTATTCTCACCACATCATTGCTAATATGGATGTGGTGTCTTACTGTTTTTCAATATCTTTCTGACATAGAAGCTTATTAATAAAAACAGTATCTGCATGTGATGGAAAATTCAGAGTATAAAAGTATACACACTGGAAAGTAAATTTGCTCACTTGTATCCTCCAGCCTCTCCCCAGGGGCTACCACTGATCCATTTTTAATATATTATTGCATAGATATTCTGCACATATGTAAGCACAGATATAGATGTGTCCCTCCTTTTTATTTTATTTCATTTATTATTATTATTTTTTTAGGCAAGGCAACCCTTGGTTGACCTCACAGATCACAAGGACTTTGTCAGTTTATAATCCCTTATTTTTTATTTATTTTTTATTTTTACATCTACAGCACCTGGTCTTCCTAGGTGGTCTCCCATCTAAGTACTAACCAGGCCTGACCTGACCCTGCTTAGCTTCCAAGATCAGGTGGGATCAGGCTTGTTCAGGATGGCATGGCCATAGACTGTCCCTTCTTTTTAAACAAATGGTGGTATACTATGTACATTTTTCTGATCTCATAGATTTTTAAAAATGGGTGGGTGTGGGGAAATAGATATCTTATCTCTGATCTAGAAGTTCTATATGTTATAAAATATCCACAATGAATTATGTTTCTTTTATCTTGGTAAGTAATGGGTCACATAGAGACCTTTTCATCTTTTACTTAAAAGCATGAGTACTTTAGGATTCTACTCTTTATAGATGCAAAGTTTCAGTGTGCAAAGGCATACTGAAACAAGTTTAGTCTCAGAAAAGACATGTGCAGCTCTATCACTAGATCTTAACATTGTGTTTACACTATGAAAATGGATGCTATGATATATATTAAGAAAAGAGTAGCTGTTTCTAGCTGAGAGAAACATAGTGTAATATATCAAAATGCAAAGTAAAGCCAATTATACTACTATAAATTCATATTTTCATAAAGAATTAGACTGTCATCATATCTAAAAATCACTTTCTGAAACTGTTGTATTCTGCAAATGTGTTCTGGAAAATAATAGTTGTGATGGCAAAAAAAAAAAAATTCTGTTATGAAAGAAATTCAACCCAGCCTCCTTATATTCAAGTAATAATCAGTTATAAAACACAGAGAAAAAAAATATATCACTCACAATAGTAGCAAAAATTGAACACATAGGAATTAACATTAAAGACATAAATTAAGCTATAAAACTTCATTGAGAATATTAAAGAACGTGAATAAAGGAAGGGATGTAATTTTCTTAAAAAGCAGACTATTAAAAATGGTACAACTTTGTCTCTGGCCATGCCACCCTGAACAAGCCTGACCCCGCCTGATCTTAGAAACTAAGCAGAGTTGGGCCTGGTTAGTACTTGGATGGGAGACCACCTGGGAAGACCAGGTGCTGTAGGCATGAAAAATAAAAAACAAGGGATTGTAAGCTGACAAGGTCCTTGTGATCTGTGAGGTCAACCAAAGGTTGCCTTGCCTAAAAAAAAAAATGATACAACTTTCCCCTTATCTCTACATTTAATACAAACACATTAAAAACTCCAGTAAATTTTTAAGGAAATTATTAAAATGATGCTAAACTCTATCTAGTAATTTGTGGGCTATTCTAGAGTACAAAAGAAATTTAACTTTTGTCTTCCAGATATTAAGCCATATTATAAAGTTAGAATAATTAAAATAGTATGATACTGAGGCAGATCAATGAAATAGAATATTAAGTCCAGAAATGGATTTTAATTTTTATGGGAACATAGCAAAAGAAGGGCTCAGATCATTGCAGAAAAGACATAATTATCCATTCATAAATTGGAACCAATTTGCTCCTTTTTAAATAAATGGTGGTATACTATGCACAGCAAAACTGTAAATCCTTATATATCAGCTTCATTTGAAAAACATAAAACCACAAACATTTGAGAGGAAAATTTGCTGAAACATTTTTAATATTACAGAAAGAAATATAGGCCATTCTAAGCACAAAATGATATCTGTTTATAAGGGGGCTGGAAGGTCATATTCCAAAGTGATAACAGTAGAGACATGAGCTTGTCAGCAGTGGAGTGGGAAAGTTGCAGGTGGGATGGGGTAAGGAGTGGATTTCTACTTTTATCTTTATACAATTCAATTCTCTTTCAGATTGTACTCATCAGATGAGCAATATTTTTATTATAAAAACTAAACAATGAACATGTTCTCATTTCAGGGAAAGCACCCATGATCTTCTCTCAGCCACACCCAGAGATAGGGAAGCATACGTGCTGCCCCGGTAAAGCCTGGGAGATTGCCTCTCAATCGCGTGGCCTTCTTCACTCTGGTGAATTCACTACAACCATGGCCTGGCTTCTAGCCTTGTGAGTCAGAACCCTGGTGTTGGTCAGCCCTTGGAGAGCCCAAACACAGTCTTATTAACCAAACTCAAGCCTTATTAATGGATTCAATCAGAACAAGGAGAAATGACAGTCACATGGGCTAGAATGGGTTGCTCCATTCTCAATTTTTTTGTCAGGAGGCGAATCTTCAAAAAGTGGAGGATAAGAGCATACAGACTTTAAGAATTCAACATACCTGCCTGAGTTCAAATCTCTACACTGTCAGTTACTATGGTATAGACTGGATAAGTCGTTGAACCTTTCTGAGTCTCCATTTTCTCACCAGTAAATGTAAGATACTGAAATTATCTCATAAGATGTTGTGTGGAGTAAATGAGGTAATGAACCTAAGACAGCTAACAGAGGTCATCTTGATTCATTTTGTTTTGGCTTCGACTTACATGGACAGAGTGGATGCAGCAGACTGGATGCAGTAAATTTTGGGGACCTTATTCTAGAAGTTTGGTTTTTCACCCTAACAAAGAGTGCTCATAATACAGGGACACAAAGAATATGGAAATCTGTTTCTTCTTCATGTAGTGGTCCAGGGCAGGTTGGTAGTTTCTCTGCTCCATGTGGTCACTCAGGAATCCAAGACTCCTTCTGTCATGGGGTATTGTCCTTATTTGGAGATTGAAGAGGGACCCAGGTCCATTGGAAGGGAAAATTGTGGAGGAGTATGTTTGCAGTGTTTTAAAGGCTAGACTGGAAGTGGTTACTTCTTCTCATCTTCCATTGAGGAATAGGCACATAGCCACACCTCGCTGTGGGGGCACCTAGAAACAGTGGTGTCATTCCAGACCTACCCCCGCCCCGCCCCCCACAGCTAGGGCTTCATTACTGTAGAAGGGAAGAACCTGTGTTGGTGGGCAGGCTGGCCATCTCCCCTACAACTGGCCTTGCCAACAGGACTGGAAGTATTCTAAGTCCATTAGCTACCCCTTGTCTCCACGTCTGGGAAGGTCTTGCCACTGGGCCTTAGGGCAAGAAACCATTGCCTAAGTCTCATCTTCTCTGTCAGGGCTTGCATGGGCTTGGCCAAAGTTCACTGCTCTAATTCTCTTTTCTAGGATTTGACAACACAGTCTGCCCTACCCCATACTCTTTCTTTAGATTTGTCAAACTTGTGTTATTACAATCAAATTTTGCTAGCTGGAGAGCAATGATGTTCTTTAAGCAGAGGCATAGATTTTTAGTTTGCTGGGGGTTGGGCGAGTGGAGGGATGGTGTGTTGTGGTCTTCAGGAATTGTGTGTGAGGACAAAGGTCGCTGGGAAATGAATTGGAGAGAGATTTTTCTGACCCCAGAAATGTTGGTGAGGAGCAGAGTATGAGGGATCCAGTCAGAGCTGTCTACGCAGTAAAGGCCAATCAGAGGGGGCCTAGAGCAGGCAGAGGGTGTCATATAACTATCAAAGTAGACAGGTTTGGGGGCTTCCCCAGACCCAAACTGCCTTGTCTGGAAACTGAAAATGTTGTATTTTGTCCTTACAAAAACATTGGGTTGTGCAACGGGAAAAAAAAATGAAGGATTTGCCTTGATTTCTACTCTCCTTCTGGAGACCAGAACCACACAAGCAGTTAACTGTAAACCACCAGAATATCTGCTGATGGGCAAATGGGAACAGACAAGGTCACAAATTTAGCAAAAGTGGTGATTGGCTGTAAATAGAGTGATGGCGCCCTGGGGACACTCAGAAAGTGTCTCACGGTGCCCCAGCAGAGCTCAGAGCACCTCAGCACCGACCTCTTGCCTGGTCTCTTGGGACCCCCTCCACCTCCGTGGAGGCTGCTGCTTGCCGATTTGTAGTGTGGATATTCTGTGGAAGTGGGAAGTTGCCGCTGGAAGGGAACATTGGTCCAAGGCTTTGAGAACTTCTTTGCTTAAAGAATGCTTGCTTTCCTCCCTAACGCACTGCTTGCTTTTAAAGTTTCCTTAGAAACCATGCATATAATATTCAACTCACCCTTGGCTCCATTCTAACACATTTTTTTGTGGAAGTCACAAGGACTGTTCTTTTCAGTGGTGGCCTTTTGCTTCTTCCTACTTTCCCTGAATTTTTAAAGTGTGACCATTCAAGAGGGCCAAGGCCTCCTTTGTTGTTGCCGAGATTTGTTCTTTGTGCTCTTGGCAGGACGTGTTGTTAACCTTTGAATACTCCGGCTCTGAAGGAAAAGGGTGTGCTCCACTGACACACTTTATGTCAGGAACTTTGTTAGCAGTGGTAGAAATACCATCAGCAGTGCAGAGGCCCAGCTCCGTGGTGAGTGTGGGTGCCCCGCGCTAAGCCGGGGAGGCGCACAGCCGGGGAAGGAAGCCACAGCACCTGGCCTCCATCTTCTAGGCCCGCAACGAGCACTCTCTCATTGTCCTCCCCACCTTCTCCAGTCCCCGGGCTGATGCACAACCACTCCCCCGTTCCCAGAGGACAGGTTGGTTGCCTGAGCTCTGGACCTGGCCACCTGAGGGAGGACAGTGCCTGAACCTCCTTTTCAGTCACTGCTACTTCCATGTGACCCAGCCCTGCAGAGACTAGACTCAGCCTGGGGAGTCCTGGGGGAATTAGCTAAAATGAACTTGGGTTGCAAAATGATTTGTATTTTGATTGTGGTTACAGGATGGAGAGGCCTCAACTATCATCAGGAGTCTTTCAGTAATTGTGGCTGGAAACGCAGCCACCATATTTCAGTAGCACCTTTTTTCTACAAGAAAATTGTTGATTTCTTTTTTTTTTTTCTGATTATTTTAGTATTATGAACTCATTGTAAATAATTCAGGAACACAGGTGTAAAAAAGAAGGTAAACCCCACCCCATTCCAAATAATCTCTGTTAACCTTCTAGGCTTTTCCTGTACATGCACATATATTCATACTTTGTAAAATAGTGTGACTTGACTATACAGGATGTTTTGTAAACCATATGATTTATTGCCACACAAACCAACCGAAAACTTAGAGGTGTAAGATAGCAACCGTTTTATTAAAGCTCGTGGATCCTCTGATTGAAGAGTTTGGACAGGACACAGCAGGGTGGCTTGCCTCTGCTCCATGAAGGCTGGGGCCTTGGCTGGGAAAACTGAAATGGCTAGGAATAACTGGAATGTCTGGAAATATCTGGAGGCTTCTTTCTTCACTCACAGAGGTAGCACCTGGTTTGGGTTCACTGGAATTCTGAGCTCAGTTGGGATTGTTGACTAGAGCACCTGTATGTGGCTCTTCCATGTGGCTTGGGCTTTTTTACAATGTGGTAGCCTCAGGGTAGTAAATGGAAACTCAAGGCTCTAAGAGTGAACGAGGTAGGAATCATGTGGCCTTTTATTATCTAGCCTTGGAAGTCACATAACGTCACTTCTGCCATGCTGTATTGGTCAAAGCAGTCACAAGCCAGCCCGTCATGATTCAAGGGGAGGGGACAAAGACCCCACTCTCTATGGGAGGAGTGGTGGAGAACTTGCAATTGTGTTTTAACACTCTGACAACCTTTTATATATTTTTAAATAACATGGACACTGTGCTCATTTGAATGATGTCCCTCAAAAAGGTATGTTCCAGTCCTAACCCTCAATACCTGTGAAGGTGACCTTATTTGAAAATAGCGTCTTTGTAGATGTAAAAAGTTAAGGCGAAGTCATATTGGATTAGGGCAGGCCCGAATTAATGACTGGTGTCCTTATAAGAAGAGGGAAATTTGGACACAGGCTCACAGACACTCAGGAAGATTGCCATGTGATGAGGGAGGGAAAAATTGGAGTGATGTCCTATAAGCCAAGACATATCAAGGGTTGTTAGCGACCACCAGAAGCTGGGACGAGCCAAGTAAGGATGTTCCACAGAGCCTTCAGAGAGAACATGACCCTGCTGATGCCTTGATTTTAGACTTCTGGCCTCTATTACTATGAGAGAATAAATGTTGTTTTAAGCCACCAAAGTTTGTGACAGGTCTTTATTAGAGCAGTCCTAGCAAATAAACGTAGTACATATATCTATATAGATCTGCAGCATCATTTCACAGTTGTACAGTAACCATCAGGTACTTATGTTTATGTACAATGTTTATTTAATCAGTCTTAAATAAGTCTAAGAAATGTAAGCCAATAATTAGCATGAGAGTCTATGTTGTGCAACTAAGTGGATGACTCATGCATGATCTCTCTCGTGGACTTCCTTTGTTTCCTCCAGAGGCCCTAACACAGCACAGAGTTAGCATTTGGTAAACATTGATTACATGTCATTACCAACAAGAGAGCATCAGAAAATATAAAGTCTAATCACCTATAAGTATTGTCTTTAAAAATTTCAAATATCAAGGATATTAAGGATTTAAAGAAAATCCTGTCACTTCCCAAAACCTGCTTGGTTAAGGGACTTGAGGAACAAGTAAAAACTTCAACCTAACAGCATTCCTGTAAAACACCAAATTTTAAAGTGAAAGTGTATAGAATAAAAAGGTTAAAACTCATTGTTCTTTACAGATTTGATACTTCCAGTTCCCCAGCCACAAAAGGAGTTTTAAACACCCAATCTTCTTTGCCAAGTGTTAAAAAGTGATTTAGAAATGAATTCCTGCCGACGACTATGGAAACATACCCCATGCATTATAGACGTTTTATGCTGTTCCTTTATGACTTCCGGGTTGGATGGAGTCCCCTGTGCTTTCCTTCTCAAGTTCAATTCTGTTTGTTTCTTGGGCCCCATTTGTGACTTCCTCTACGCAGAAGGGTAGGCATGGAAAGGAACCACGTGGAAGGGAACCACGTGGCCCTCCCTGTCTCTCCTGTGCCAAGTTAGAGCAACAGGAGACATGGCTAGCTCTGAGTTATGAGTCTGCAGGCTCTTTCAGCTCATCATTTCTTTTCTTTTATAGACCATGAGTCTTCTCAAAAAGCTCGTAGGAAAAAAAGAAAAAAACAACAAAGGCTGTTTTAATTCTAGGATGCTTGGCAGGGCTTTTGCCATTTTCAAAGGTTTTTTTTGGCTGCCTTGAACAACGGTCTAGACAGCTGTTTAGAGCACAGCGAAAACAGCTCTGAGGCCTTAGTTCTCATTTCAGTACAGAAATACAAGAAAACTGCTGCATGAGTTGGCGCTTATTGAGGACTAAATGGATGGGGTTGAAATGTGTACATTCTCTGAATATTTGGGAGGTGGTGTTTTTGGGAAGTACCCTCAGAGAGAGCCCCATTTCTCTTGAGGAGGATGAAAATGTGTCCACTACCTGGATGAAGAGTTATTTTTGCTGCCTCAGAGGCAGAGATCCATGTCTAGATGGGCTTCTCTTCGCCTCAGGCTTGGACAGGGTCCCAGCAGGCTGGCCGTCCCTCCATGTGAGACTGTGCGTGTTTGAGGAAGGGGAGACTCTGCACGCTTGCTATTTCTGCTCCCCACAGATGATAGTGGGTTGTTCGTTGGGTCCCTATTATGTGTCAGGCTCTAGGATTAACCAGAAAACCAACTGGGCTGGAGGGAAAAGTCCTGTTGCAGTCACTAAGTGCCTTCCTGAGATCGAGTCCCCCTTCCTCTTTGCAAATAGAAAACAAACTTGCAGCCCTAAGTGACAGATTACTCATGGAAAGCTTCCTCTTTAGCTAGAGATGACCACGTAACTGTTCTGGCAATGAGAATTCAGTAGAGATCTCCTAGAAGCTTATAGAAGCCCTTTGCTTTGCCTAATAAAAATGGAGTATGAGGCTAGCAACACACTATCATATTCTGTCTTTAACTGCCTTGAACATGACTTGATGTATGGAGCTAAAGCGTCCATTCTGTAACAGCGGGAAGGAAACGCCGAGGAAATGATCTATGGGCAAGCATGAAGAAGGGCTGAAGGTAGTCAAGATATGTACGCAACCTGTTTCCATCAATAGATGAATGGATAAAGAAGAGGTGGTATATATGCAATGGAATATTACTCAACCATAAAAAAGGAAGGAAATCTCGCCATCTACAACAATTTGGATAAACCTAGAGGGTATTGTGCTGAGTAAAATAAGTAAGACAGAGAAAGACAAATACCATATGATTTCACTTACATGTGGAATCTAAAAACAAAATTAACAAACAAACAAAACAAAACAAACTCATAAATACAGAGAATATTTTGATGGTTGCCACATGGGAGGGGATTTGGGAGGATGGATAAAAGAGTGGAAAAGATTAAGAATTACAAATTGGTAGTTTCAAAATAATCATGGGGATGTAAAGTATAACAGGAATACAGTCAATATCATAATAACTATGGTGTCAGATGGGTACTAGATTTATCAGGGTGATCACTTCATAAGTTATGTAAATACCTAATTACTATCGTACACCTGAAACTAATATAATATTTTATGTCAACAGTGATTTTAAAAAATTATTCAAAAAAAAAAACTGTTCAAAACATTACTTTCAGTTCTATCTGCTCCTCCAGTACCTTGTTACTCCCTTTCCAACCTTGTGATGGCTTGATGAACAGAATGTGGTAGAAGTGACTCTGTGTCACTTCTGGAGCTGGGTCATAAGAGATGCTATGGCTGCCACCTGAGCCTGGCTCTAATGGGACATGTTCCTGTAGAGTCCAGAGTTATGCTGTGAGGAGTACAGCCATGCTTAAGCCACCATGTTAGAGGGAAAGGGAGCAATACCCAGCTATTTGAATTTTCCCAGTCCTGGTGCCCAAAATCCGAATGGATGAACCATTAGATGATTCCAGCTCCCAACCTTTGAGTGCCAGTTAAGTGAACAAGGTGCATTAGAGACAATCTACCTATCTCCCCATGCTTGATCCATGGAATTCATGAGCATAATAAGTGGTTGTTCTGTGTCATGAGGTTTTGGGGTCATAGTGACTAGAACAGCAAGGACATGAGGCAACTCTGGATTATAGGTATCACCGAGGCTTGGAGTCCTTCAGATGCAGTGGTTTGGGCACCCTCTCAGTGGAGTGCTCAGAGGGAATGAAACCCTTGGGAGTTTTAACAGCCTCTGAATTCCAATTTGAACCAAATGGTTGGTTTTAACCACAGTAGACCTTGGCCCATTGGAATTAATAGACTGTCCTAATGGTACTGGTGGCGACCAAGGACAGAACAGTTTGCTTCTGAATTTTCAGGTTGAAGTTTAGCTCCTTCAGTGTCTTCTTCCTTCCTGATAGTTCCCCTCCCCATCCAATTCATTCGAATAGTAATATGAATTTTAAATCACAGCTGAAGGAGGCAAAGATCATTCCTCATTCTCCTAATGGGGCGCCAGCAGCCTGGGGACCTGGTGTGTGTTTGGTGTGGAGTAAGTAGCTGTGGTTTAGATGAGGCTTAGATTCTGAGCTTGAGCTCAAAGCTCAGTCCTTTGACTCTATCAGTTCCCAGCAATGATGCCTCAGGAGGTCATTTATCCTCTCAGAAAGCATTTCCCATCTATCAAAAGGGGAATGAGAAAATCTATGTTATAGGATTAATACATATGAATGCATATAAAAACGTCACCTCCATCCTTCCCCCACATCAGATGTTCTAAGCAACTGGCAGGAGAAAATGCCAGGGCGGACGAATTCTGGAATGTGCCCATTGAAGCCAGTTCGAGGAGATAGCGCAGAATTCTAAGGTGAGGGCTTTTGCTCTTGGTGGGGCAACATTTTTATTGAGAAAAAGTTGGAGCCCAGAGAGATTAAGCAACTTGCCCACAGTCACACAGCTAGTGTATGGCAGAGTTAGGATTAGTATTTAAGTCTCTGTGGCTCTTTCAGCTACAGTCGAGCTGAACAAAGGAGGATGCAGGAGACTAAAGCAGATGCAGGGATGGAGTGGGATCTAATAAGAGCTGAGCGCATGGCCTTCCCGAAAGCAAATGAAAAATGGAGAAAGGGTGGCTGAAGCTCTGGGAAGGCCAGGAGTAAGGGTGGAGGAGTTGCACACACTCATTTTCTTCCATCCTGCTCTGGTTGTGTGTTCAGGAACAAGGAAGTGGCTCCGATACCACATGGAGTTGTTGGAACTCCCAAGAATGGCCAGAGCCCACTGTGTGAAGTAAACTAGGTCAGATCTAAGCCTGACACAAAGCAAGAAGAATGCCACAGATATGCAAGTTAGGTTGCTCATTATTACACAAAAGTGCCCTGTTTGTTCCCAGGCTGTCAGGGTCCCACCTCCTTCCTATCTGTAATTATAGCTCTTCAGGAGGGTCTCCTTGCCGTAAAGGATTCTAGGTAAATCAGTGGGCTACCAGTTCAACCCAAGCCCATTAATCAAGTCTGATGACTTAATTACTGTTGACACAAATATGTCAGTTGCAATGTGATACATCACAAACATCTACTTCCCAAATACCAGGGGAGTCACCCAGAGAAGAAAGGAGAATTTAGCCTTTCTCTAAACAAAGGCATTCTCCCTTTATATGACCAGAGACAGGATCTGAGTGGGCGCTCACTGGCTTCTGTGCTGGAGATGCCAAACATTTCCTCCCTACCCCCAGACCCCATAGCAGAGGTCCCAGAGTTCTAGCCACCCCATCTCTAAATGCAGCAGCTGGTCAGCCCTTGCTGAACCCATCCAGTTTTCCAGCTGTGTACTTGGAAAGGGGAAGCCACAGTCAGTTGCCGTGTAGACCGAGGAACCAAAGCTGCTCTTGTGGAGTGCCATTTTGGACCTGATCCCTGGAGAGCCCAGAATGAATCAGATGTATAGCCGCAGAGAGAGTCCTCACTGCCTGAGGGAGATTGATGGTAATGGAGAGAATGGGTGACCTGGTTTCAGTGGCTTTCCTGTTGTCTGCATGAGGCCTGCTTACTTCTTCCTGTGGTCGTGCAAGATGTCCCTGGACGCTTAGAATAAAATCCTCTTCACTTCTGAGCTTGAGGAGTTTCTATCTCTTACATTCTTCTTTATTAAGATATCTACTGTGTGCAATGCCAGGTGCTGTGGGGAGAGTCAAGAATAATTACCATTAGGTGGCTACTTGATCTTTTCAAAATATCCTCCCATGTCTTTCATTTTTTCATACTTAAATTCATACTTATCTGCCGTTCTATTTCACTAACCATGTCATTTAAGCATTAATTATTTGCTAACTATTCAAAGTTTGTTAATCTTTCCCCTCTATCAGAAAATACCCCGATATCAAAAATCATGTGGTATACGTTTTTGCATTCCTCAGCAGTGCCAGGGACAGCATCAGATGTGTTTTAGGTAATAAATGATTTTTTTTTTTTTAGTTCAATAGCAAAGAAATGAATACAGAATCAGGAACCCATCTAGTTATTCACTTTAATAAGTGCAAATTTCATTTATCCTTCTTTCATTCAATCATTTATCAATCACTGGTTCACTTAAATCCATCTGGCAAGGGGCTTAAAGTTGGAGAGATAGGGAGAAACTAGACCAGTTCAAGCTTCTTGAAACCACTCATGTGTAAGGGGATATAAGGGTCTAAGGGGATATAAGTAGGAATGCAGAGAAAGTATACTATGAGACCCTTAGGAGTAAAATCAACAGCACTTAGTAGAGGACTGTCAGTTGGAAAGGGAAATTAAAGATGAGGAAGAATCTTACTATTTTCCTAAGAGAGTTTGCATGGCAAGGTCCTGGAGAGAGTGTGGCTGGCCTTAGGAATACTGAAAAGTGAATTTCCTCCTTTCAGGGAACTTAAAAAAAAAACAAAACAAAACAGTAGTTTTTAAATATAGGAGTTGAACAAAAGAAATATATTTTCCTTAAGAACAAGGTATGTTTTTGCATTTGCCATATGGACCTTAAAGTCATCTATAAGTAATACATTTGTTTGCCCATATGTAGACTTATTTAAACATTTAACGAGTTCTTACGATCTGGCTCAGGTTACACTGGCTGGAACACACATACAGACACACAGTTTGCAGGTAGGCATTTGTCCGATGGGGAATCATGAAACTGGTCAATAAAATATGAGACATTACAGAATAGCTCTTCAAAGTCCAGCCTTAATAAATATTAGCCTCTGTCATTTCCTCTTGTTGAGCTTGAATTTAGATCTGTATTTTATATATGCTTTTGAAGAATTGCCACATAGCAGGTCTTGAAAGGTTCATCTTGATGGTACTTAAAAAATCTGGAATTTATGGATTAAGAAAGAGATGGGCTAATTTGGCTTTTTGATTAGACTACACTCTCTCTTTTATTCTCTTATTTTTTATTAGGAGTTTATTTTTATGATTTTAGATTCATATTCCTGATTTAAGAGCCAAGCAGTTCTAGCCATTAATTATTTTATCCATTCAATAGCTAGGTCATACACAAACCTTGTAATTGGGCTAAAGACTGGGAATAGATTTTTTAAAGTGTGCTGAGATTTCCAGCCAATTTATGTATTATCTCCAAGGCTACTTACAAGTATAGATTTGTCTACAGATTACAAGTGCAGAAAGAGAAAAAAAAAGGTCACTTTTCAATTTTTTCCAAAAATATTGATTGATCACATCCTAAGTACCACTTTGTCTAAGACAGTGGTTGGGAAGAATGAGGCACAATCTCTGATTACAAGAAACTCACAAGCAGAGGCATTCAGAGGGTAGAAGCATGGTATGTTTCTTGGGGAAATTCAAAAACAAGTTTTCTGTGACACAGTAGGAGATAGCTTAGGACTTTTGACCTGTGCTTTGGAGGAATCTGCAAAAGTGAGCATCGAATGTCCTAGGTGGTGTGAAGCTAGGGCCGGGAGTTCCCCAGGAAAGGGCCATATAGGGAGAGGGCTTGATGGAGGAGATAGGACTCGAAAAGGATGCTGAGGAAGTGTTGAGTTAGAACGTGAGAGAAGGGGTAAAGTAAGGCCTATCCAAAAGCTGACCTCTAGCCCTAAGGAAGCAGAGGTTCCTCTGTTCCACTAGGTTTGGTGAACTTTTGAATTCCATGGCCTAGGATCTACCTCACTTCTGTATCCTCTGTGTCGGGAGTAACATGAGCAAACCCTGAATAAAGTCGTGTGCCAAGTTTTATTTGGAAAGACTAATCTGGTTCCACTGTGTAGGAAAGATTAGAAGAGAAATACGTTAGAAGTGGGAGGTGGGGACCAGTTCAGAGCAGTTGTCTGGGAAAGGGATGAGTGTTTGAGGAATTAGGTGGGCTTGCTGTTTTGTGCTGGGGTTATAGACTCCAGAACAGCACTGAAAGGGAGATTTAAAGAATAAGACCAAACCAGGTTCACTAGAGTGTGAATGAGACAAATGTCTCATCTGGCTTCTTCCTGGGCTCTCCTCTGACCTGTGGGTTTCCCCACTCCCCTGCTCCCAGGGTACAGGGGGTGCTTCCTGCTTACCATCAATCAACAATCAACAACAACAAAAATCCCAAATCTGTAAAGGCTAGCAAGACGTTGGTAGTTGACCATTTTGAGGATCTCTTTTCCAGATGGAGTCTCATGGAGCCATTCTTTTTATTAAAGTCACTACATGGGCATGATGGTTTTATGAACCCAATCTCTGTTCAGTTACTTTCCATGTAGCAAAACATCCGTCATTGTTCAGATCTAAAGATACAAAGCACAGTGTGTTAGGGGACAAACCCAGAGACACCGCGGCAATCACCGTACCTCTGCAGCTGACCCTTACTCACCAGACTGAGCTGAGGGCTACTGCCAAGGTGGAGGCACGTCAGCCCTTTGCAGAGCATCACATTCAGGGGTCTGAGAGCCAAGGAAGCCAACATGTGCAGGTCACATGTGTGAGTTCATCCCTACGCCTGGCACAGGCCTGGGAACAGGGCCTCCCTAGAAATGGGAAGTAGGAAGCTTTGGAGTAAAACTCAGTTCATGGGTAAAACTCTGCTTTCTTTTAAAGGCTTCTGGTTATCTTGGTAAAAATTGGGGAAGAAAATAGGCCTCCGGAGCTATACATCTTGACCCCATGTTCTTTTTATACTTCAAAAGTCTCTCAAATGTCAGCAGATGCCTGTATCTTAAATTGAAATTATTTGTCACTGGGTCAGAACAGTTACTCTTAGGAAATCACAAGAGATCCCATGAGCATTGACTAGAAAAGTTTGACACAAAGTTAGATACTTTCAGTGGTAACATGTTTTTTCAATTTTGTGTTTATATTATTTTGTTCTAAATGTAGAATCTGTTTGGAGTTTGAAAACAAGAAAAGCTAAATATATAACTTACTATCCCTGACTTTAAAAGAAATAGACCAACCATGGTACTTGGCCATGGGGAGAGGGTTGATAGGATGTCTAAGTCTCTCTCTATCCTAATTCCACCCATCTTTGAAAGTTTGGTTCAAGTCTCTTCTTTATAAAGACTTTCCTGAGTCAAAACAGCCCATATTCAACTCTTCTCTGAATTGCTATAAAAATTAAAGTCAGTACCATATGATTTGGTCCTTCGTTGTAAACTGCCTTGTATCACTCATGTTGTATGTGTTGTTCTTGTTTCCCCAACCAGATGGCAAGATATTTTAGAAAGCACAGATCCTGTCGGGCTTCTTGTTATCTCCTAAATACTGAGCATACTCCTGAGAACAATGTAGGTGTCTGATCAGTACTTATTGAATGAAAACGTTGAGCCTCTCAGGGGGCTCATTTTAGGAGTCAGATCTAGCTCTGGGTCTTCCCTTTATTGTAGGACAAGCTCAAGCTCAGTATGGTCCAGGGCTAGAAATGCAGAGGTGTGTTATGATGAAGTCAGTCACTCACTGTTGATACCTACAGTGGCAGTGAGACAGACAGACTTGGCTAATAACAGTCAGCAAACCTGGGCTCAGATCTGATTTCTCCTACTTGTTAGCTGTGTGGACAGATTTCTAAACTATATAAATTGGTATAAAAATAGTGCCACTTCCTAGCATTTTATTTTTTTGAGGAATAAAATAAGTTATGCAGAACCATATGTCCTATTTTGCCCGTTGTATATGTAAGTAATGTAATTCTACCCACTGCCTCAGAATAGGCCACTTGAGGACTTAACATGTCCAGATTAGGCCGTGTTCATAATAAAGTCCATAATTGTATTCCCTCCCTGTGGACCCACTGCCACTGTCCTGCCTGGCGACCCAGAAGCGTCTACTTTGTCTCGAGTCAGTCCTGGATATTCCCACCTTGCTGGTGTTCCAGATTCCCAGATGACATCATCTGTGGCCCACGCGGCTGCCAAAGACTGATCCACTGTAGCCTGGGCCATGCTTCACAGCCACGGTCACACCTGCACTGGGTCCTCAGCAGGAGAGAAGCTATTTCTGAATTCCTGGTGTTATATATAGCTTTTAAGTAGAACCCCCATAACTCCTGGGGTTTACGCTCTCTGGATCAAGGGGAATAATAAATCCATATATTACCCCCAGTGTGCTTATGGAGCTAAGAGAGGAGAATGTCGCACCAAAAATTTGATCTGATCCCAGGTAAAAAAAACTGTGATTTCGAAGTTTCAATCAGGCCTTTGTGTAGCTGGAGCACAACCATTGGGATTCTTAACTTCTGAAAGTCAGTGGGTCAGTTCTTCAACTTGACAAATTAAATGGCTTTAGTTAGAGCTTAAACTATCTTAATAAAACCCTTGGTTGAAATTCAGTGACATAGACTGAGCTGTCGGCCAACTTTATGCCAGTGAAATATTTATTTCTGTCTCATATTTATTGGCAGCAAGTGGTACTAAGATCATGGAAAATGTAACAACAAATCTGGTGAGGCAGTTTGAAGAAAGAGCAAAGAAAAGTGGCCCTTGGAGCAGGCAGCAAGGGACTGGCAGGCTAGCCACTGGTATGAGGTGCTGGCACTGTCAGCTCACGCTGAGGGTGAATAGTGGCTGGAGAAAGAAGAACTCACCCCTAGAGCAGGCAGCTGTCTAGCGGGGATTGTCCTCAGCTCCAGGAGAGGACTTTTCTAAGCAGTATACCTTCTACCCAATTTGGTCAGGAGCCAAGAATTGTGAAAAGCAATCACAGTCTCTGGGCATGGCAAGAAGAGAAAAGACTCAAACATACAGTCTCCAGAAAGCTGGAGGAGAGGAGGACTAAGAGAGAATCTGTGACTCAGCATCAATCCAGAAGGAATCAGTTATTCATGGCCATGTTCTTTTTTTTTTTTTTTTCTCTCTCTCTCTCTCTCTTAACTGAATGTTGTCAATTTTGGTATTGATTTCAGAAAGCAAGAGAGATCCTGTGAGTTCTCTTGAAGTGTATCTGCTCCTCTCCACATATCTCCTTCCCCATCTAGGATCCATGCCAGTGAGATTAAGTGGAGAAGATGACCATCCTCGGTGTGATGGTTCTGCAGTGGAGGCCTTCTTCCCTTTCTTCCTTCTCAAATCTTTTCTTGGCTCCTAGACTGGTCGTATGGTCAGAGTCCGTGACAACCACCAGCTGGAAAGATCTCTGACCTCTGAAGTCCCTTCTCTCTCCTGGTAATGCCAGCAGCAGTTCTACTGGGCCATTCCAGAATCTTGGACTTCCCCTTTAAAAATGCAAATGCCTGTGAGAAAGAGGATGAAAACATTTACATAGTATAAGATTTCTGTTGCGACGCAGTCCTACTTTAAAAAGGAATTGTGTAACACATATGAGGTTCTCAGTGCTTTCCTCCTGCCTGAAGGCCATGGCTCTAGTTCCTTTCTCCCCCACTATCTCTACGGAAAAGAGTCCTCGGGAATAAAGAGAGCGTTTCTAATATAAGAAAAGAGACCTGGGACAGGCTGAAAGCAAAAAACAAAAAACACACAAACAAAAAACCCTCACTTATGTGGAGACTTTGTTCGGGGCTGGCCTGTTTGGCTAATTTAGATGTCGTTTGCTCCCTTTAGGACAACAAGCAGGAAAGAGCTCTCTTCCAACTCATCAATGAGTGACAGTGGAGCCTGGATGATTAATTAGAAGGGAAGTTTATATTCATTTCTAGTTCTGGTCCCATTGCAGTGAAGGCCAGCTGTGGGAGAGTGTTCCAGCTTAGGGGGCAGATGACCTGGGTTCTCAGACCTTCCTGGTCTGTGGCCTTACCAAGTCAGAGTCTACTTCTACATCTCGGTTTTCTTATCTGTCAATGGACTGGATAACACCCACAGATTTTTGTGAAACTGTAGCCATCACAGTGTGGAGCTGCAGTAGGAAATGGCTATGCCTCTTCTCTCATTCCTACAGTGGCTCCTTGGGCAGTGTGTACTTGGGCATGAGTGAGTCGCTGGGCCCAGTGCCCAGAAAAGGCCTTAGATTAGATTCAGATGATGAACTATGGAAACTTTTTGTTATCTATACATTATCTGTCTGTCTGTCTGTCTTGTCTGTCTGTCTGTTGTTCCAGTCTTTGACACATATGAATTGGGTACCAAGGATGTGCCAGGCTGAGGCCCTTTGCACCTCTTCTATGGGCCTGAGTGTTTGCTGGACTGGCAATAGGAGAGCGTGAGGATAGTCTTTGTTTTACCCCTTTCTTTGGGACGTCCTGAAAGGGAATTTTGCCCTGATCAATAGACCAGAACCTACAGGACGCCTAGGGATGGGGAGCAGCCTGGCCTGACAGCAGAGCTCTGACCACACCTCTGTCCTGTTCGGTTAGATAGCCTTTGCTGCGGCAGCACCAGAAAGGGGAGGGGCATTTAGGCTTGACAGCGGGGAGAGATGGTGGACGAAGTTTCACCTGAATCATCCTCCTGCCTGTTTCCCAGCTCTGCCTTCTGCTCCTCTTGACCCCGCCCTCACTCTGCTCAGTGCTTCCTCTCTGATCTGTCAGTTGCGACGTGGTGCACTTTCCTCGTCCCTCATTTCTCATCTGTCTGCTCCAGTGATGAGGTAATGAAAGTTACACGATTGGGGAAAAAAATTGCAAATTATCTTTGAAAGAAAAAAGAGCACACTGGAAACTAATGTTTTGGAGGCAGATTTTGGGTGTGTTTTTCAGGCATGTCTAGAGTTTTACACAACTCATTCTCTCGGTTGCACTGTTGTGTTCCAGTTTCTGAAACCACTATTTCCTTTTGATAGACAATAACCTCACACACCCTCTTCACACCCAAGAGTCAGATACTGCTCTGCAACTGAGTGAAGTCTCTCCAAGAATCATGGCCCCTCTCGAATGGCCATCACCCTGGGCAGAGCCCCGGCAGTGATAAAGCCTTAGGAGATTTTTAAATGTAGGGAGGTTTAGAATTGGAGGGGCCATTGAGTCTCCACAATTAAAGGTCAAAGACCTGAGGCTATCTGTCTGGGAATCAGGCTGGCAGCAGATTCTGGAGGCAGGACCTGGATAATGGCAGGCGGCTCCAGCACAGAAGGCAAGAGATAGCCAGGAAGATGGGCGAGGTGCTGGAAAAATGGTCATAGTCTGGCAGGCTTTTGGACCCTGCTATTTGAGATGCTAGGATATTTTTCTCATTTTTCTTTTTCTCAAACACTGCTAGCTGAAATAAATAGGTTTCTAATAGTAAAGGAGGCTGGCAGGATTTGGGGAGAAAATCCATGGAAATAGGTATTTTTTACTTGGGTTTTGCCATTTCCACTTGGCAACCCATTATTACACGTAAAATGCAATATGTACTTGTGTCTGTATATATGTATAATTTATTATATGTGACAGAGTGGTAAAATATATGACTTACTTGCAGATGGCATAAATAATCAGATTTACCAGATTCAGAGCTGTTTGAAAATCCAAAGAATGCTACTTGAAATTTTAAGAAGTCTTAGGATATCGGAACTTGTATTTTATCTAACCTAAGATTCAAATCCTTCTCTTTTTAATTTAATTTAATTTTACTTTTTTAGTCCAAACTAACCAGCATGCCTCAACTCCCAGAGGAAGATGATCTAATTTAAAAGATTTTTCAGCTGTTTGTTCTTCCTTCAGTCCTGGTTCTGGCAAAGGCTAGAATCCAGAAACCAAAGGGAAAAGGATAAGGAAAAAAAAAGAGAGAGAGTCAGAGATGCCTGGAAGGCAACTGTTGTGTGGGCCTCTTTGGGCTTTTTTCTTTGCTCATTGAGAAACCCGAGAAAAATCCTCCATTTTTACTAACTCATAGTCATCAGGTTGACGTTATAGGCTTCTGCGGAGAAAACCAAACTACAAGAAAAGAATGGGGATTACTTCAACTCAACAAAGATTTATTGAGGGCCTACTATGTGCTGCGTGCTGGGGTTACACGTTGAATGAGACCTAGCCTTGCCCTCATGGGCTTGCAATCTGTTCAGGGGCCCAGGGTCTCCAAGGAGAAAGAACACTACCATACGGAGGACCTGTTTCATTCATTCCTTTAACAAAGCTTTTGAGTATCCATTATGTGCCAGATATTAGTCCAGGGTCTGGAGATGCAAGGGTAGAAAAGGCAAATGGGGTCTCTGCTTTTATGGGATTTTCATTCCTAAAGATAATTATGATGCCTGACCCATACGTGGCCATTACGCTTTCGAAGGTGACTTTGAGAGGACCCAGGGTGGCAATGGCTCTGTCGGCTCAAACCAGATGCATTCACTTGCTCTTTCTCTCACCCTGAAGTGTCTATAATCCCCACCCCTAATTTTATCCTTTGAAGTATTCACTGAGATATTTTGATTGCACATGCAGTTTTAAAAATTAATATAGAAAGATCCTATATACCCATATACCCACTACTCACTTTCCCTTAGTAGTAACATTTTGCAAAACTAAAGCATATCACAACCAAAATATTGACATTGATGCAATCTATCTACATTCTTCAGATTCCCCCAGTTGTATTTTGCCCGTGTGTGCGTGTATTAAGTTCTGTACAGTTTCACATCTGTGTAGGTTTGTGTATTCACCACCAGACGGGATACTGACAGTTCTAAGATTACAAGGATCCCCCGTGTCATCCATTAATAACCACCCCGCCTTTCTCACCCCTACCTCCATCCCTGCTTTCAGCAATCGCTAGCAAATGTGTCCTCCATTTCTAAAGTTGTGTGATTTAAAAAATGTTATATAAATGAGTCATACTGTATGCATCCTTTTGAGATTGGTTTTTCTTTTTTTGTTGTTCACCACATGTAATAAAGAGTCAAACTTCTTATTTTGGCGTGTGCTGACAGCTTTTCAGCCTCACTTCTTCCTCTTTCTGTTCTGTCCCACATCTGGGCAAGCTAATGAGGAAGCCTAGCACTCTTTCCTTTGGCACTGGTGAGAGACTCAAACCATGTGAGCCCTTGCCATGTGCCGGAACCCTCATCTAGCCCAACGCCCTCACCACAATAAAAACCCCAGGCCTGCCATTGTTGGGCCTGCTTGGGAAGCCTGCCTAGCTGTCCCCTGAATACTATATTATGTGAGTAATAATAACTTTTTATATCCTCTTTATGTCTGTATCAGCATCTGAAACAAACTTTGGGTGCGAGTTTATCCTATTTGGACAGGACTGCTACCACAGCGTAATTTTCTAGCTAGTGATCCAAGTTGTTGCATGTATCAATAACTCATCGCTTTTTATGAACTGAATATGATGAGCATGGGTGCTATCCATGGCCCACAGTTATTAAACCATTTAATCATTAAAGGATATTTTTTTGTTTCTTACAGTTTTTTAGCTATTACCAAATAAAGCTGCTATATACTTTATATGTAGGTTTTTGTGTGAACATAAGATTTTCTTTCCCTGGGATAAATACTGAAGAGTACAATTGCGGCTTCATATAGTATTTACATGTTTTTCTTTTAAAGAAACTGCCAAATTATTTTCCAGAGTTGCCATTTTATAGTCCTACCACCCCTGTATGAGTGATCCAGTTTCTCTGCATCCTCACCAGCATTTGGTGTTGTCACTATTTTTTATTTTAGTCATTCTGATGGGCGTGTGGTGATTTCACACAATCTTTATGATGGTATTAATTTTCATAAAATGCAGAAAGAACCTCAGATCCATTATGTCTGCTCTCACTCTGCAAAAGTGCCATATTTAAGAAGCCATTGTAGAGTATTACAATGCTGGGTATGAAGCGAAGTCTTGGGACCAGCCCATGAGGAAATATAGAATCTAAGCTTGATTATTAGAGACCTTTATCACCAGGAGCACTGTAAACAAGAAGACAGCTTTTACTTATTCTGTTAGTCATTACTTAGTATTGTGATTATTAATATTATTATCAGTAATGAAGCCATTTCTAATAAGGACTATTTAGGTTATGATCTTGGCAGAAGAGCCATGATGAGAGAATTCTTTTCCAATTCTTAATCTTGGGATTTAAAACTTGGACTTCACTGACAATAGCACTGGGGTTTACATTTGTCATAAATCCTAAAAACAAAATGTGGATGAAAAAAAAGGGGGACTCTATAGAGAGCAGCCTCATAGAGTGATCTGATTATAAATGCCTATCTGGGCAGGTTAAGGTGGGTAGTCTCGCATATAACTTTTTAGTAGAAGGTTTATCTCTGCCTTAAGTAGGCCTCATCTATTGTTTCTGTGCATCCAGGTTAACATGCCTTTGAAATAAGCGGAAACTGCCCTCAAAAGAGCACATAGTGTTGTTAACTATCCTGTAATCTGTTCTTTACCTTATAACAATTCTTTACAGGTTTGAACATTCTTATGCTGAAAAAACAAGGTCTACTTAATGTCAAGGCTGCAAAGAAATGGTGACAGCCTGTCTCTGTTTTTCCAGAGCCCTGCAGCAATGGGTCCCTCTAACTTCTCCAGTGTCTCTGGAAGCCATGTCCAAAGGCTGTCTCTTTGTTAGTTTTCACCAGGGCAAATAATGACCCTGGAGAGGTGATGCAAAGCAATGTGTGGTCATTCTGCTCGGTCAGTGACACTCCTCCCACAGGCCCCTTAGTCACTGGTTTCTCTGCTATAGGGCTTCTAATTCAGGCCTATGATCACAGACCTTTGCTACGCCCCCTCATTATCTTATCCCACAACAGAACTTCTAGCATGGGTGTAACATTCCTGGCTTGGTGAGTAACTAGCTAATAAGATAAGCTGCCTATAATGTGACAATGGTTAGAATGACTAGAACTTAGGATGGAGGTTACACAGATGCATTCAAGGGCAAGCGGGTGACAGTGTGTGATGCAGGGGCTGCGCCAAAATTGGGAGGGTTGGGCCAAAGGCAAATTGGGGAGCAGCCCTGTTTCCTGGGATTTAAATGATCCAAAATGCTGGTGGTTGTAGCTTGTTGCCTTGGATTCAAGTGTTAATTTTTTAAAAGAAAGCAGGAAAGTGTCTGTTTAAAATTTGTGCTCAGAAATCAGATCAATAATAGGGCAAAGCGCTCTTTTAAGATCCCAAGTTTGGTTTTCTGAGGGGAGGGGCTGTGTGAATTAATTTGGTGGGGGAACTTTCTGGGAAGGGTCTTCACTGAAAATGCTATTAGGGCTAGTGAAGTTTCCTTAGAAAAAGAGGTGCTTCCCAGTAGGAAAAGTTGCCTAGGGCATTGAAGTTAAACTTTGTTCTAAGACAGTGGAAGGCAGCCCTGCCAATCCATTGGCCATCATGATTATGAAAACTTAGGGCTATTATATATACTCAAAATAGGAGTAAACACAAAACAGGAAGGAAAAGGAGCTTCAGAGCTGGAATTTGTGATTCTCTTGTTAGGTCTGGAAATAGAGAGCCTCACCCTGAAAAGACCAGAAAGCAGGTAAAAGAGGCTTGTGGAGATTTAGCAGGGTCAGAAGCCTCAAGACTGAACTTCTAGATTTTAAATGGTTGAGAGTACAATTTATGATATAAGGTCGGTGATTACTAATCTCTAGTTATAGTGAGATAAAGTACTACTTGTATAATATAGATCTTATTCTAAGAATTCATAAACAAGGAAAAATGATGATAAAGATTTAAAAGACAGATACTAAATCAGGTCAGCATCTCATCTGTACAAACACTGTCTTGATCTTCACAGCAGTCCTAAGGAGGTATAATTATTAATTATTCCTCTTTTACTGATGAGGACACTGAGGATCAGATTGGTGAAGAAACTTGTCCAAGTCACCCAACCAGTTAATGATTCTAGGGACCATGGTCTTTTTACTTTGATTTTTATGGAAAAAACAGTATGGATGGACTGCATGTTCAGGGCTTTGGGACTTACGTTAGAAAAGTTTGGGAAGAAACCCAACCCTTGGTGGATCTCGATCTCACAGTATGGTGTTGATGTAGTAACATCGAACCTGTAGGGAATTTTTATAAGAATTTTTTGAGCCAAAACTGATGACAGTTGCTGGGAAGCAAGATCTCAAATGCTTTGCAAAATGACAGTTTTGCAGTGTCTTTTATATGTTTGGAATTAAGGAGGGAACTAAGGAGCATTACATGAAGGTTGGAGAAAGTAAGGTACAGGATAGTTAAAAAGATTACGTGATCCCTTGAGAGTGGTTATGCCTTTGAGGGGTCTGGAAAAGAGAATTACTTCTGGTATTTCAAAGACCTGTTGACCTAGATGCACAGAACAATGGACAGGGCTTTCTTAAGGCAAAAGTAATCTTTTACTGGGGAAGTTTATAGGCCTGAGGCATGAATACACGCCATGACCTGACCAGTTAGGAATTTATGATCAGATTACTCTGTGAGTTCTCTTTTGGTTAGATTTATTATAGCGCCCCTTTTTCATCCACTATGGTGATCCATGTTCTGAACCAAAATTGGAGTAGGTAGGGATTGTTGTCTCACTTCTGGATTCCCACCAGGTAGAAAGGAAACTTTTGAGTAGAATCTAGAACAGCCTATTTTGTCTAGCCCATCTCCCCTCATCACATGCCAGCAGTCTACCCACCCCTGTTGGATGTGTAACTTCTCAGATTCTGGGCTCAAGCCTGCACCGTTTCTCTTTACTGAGTACCCTGAATCGGCCTGATGATACATTTCTACTTATTTTTAAAAAGTCAGCCTAGGCCATCTCCTCTGTGAGGATGTTCTTGGTCCTTGCTTCTTCACTTCCCAATCTGCCAGACAGAATTAAGTCACTCCCTTGTCTGTGTTCTTATAACCCTGTTGCATACTTCTGGGAAGGTTGCATTGTATCACAGTGGATGTCTGAGTCTGATGCAGCCTTAAGAGATCTGCTGAATATACAGTGCTATATTATGTGTGTGCCGCCTAGTTTAGGCTCTAACCAAATATTTCTGGACTCAAATGAAGAATGCACAATCCAGAGGCAAAGCACTTCTGTTATTCATATCTCCATCAATAATGGGTGCTTCGTTAATTAGCATAATGTCAGAATTGTTTTTTTATTCACGAAATTAGTGGCCTTTGATTAACATGATGCAAGTCAGAAATGGGATCTCCTTGGTAACTATAAAAATATTCAAGATAAATGGATTAGTTTAAATAGTTTAGAAATCACCCCCACTCTTGCATAAATTGGGTATATGTATTCCGTTAGAATTTTAACCTGCACCCTTAGAATGATGCCTTAGGTAAGCCTTTGCCTGGTCTGGGTCCAGCCATGAACTCCAGATGTCCCTGGTTGCTCCATGCTGGCTATACAGGCAACAGAATTCTGCCTTTGAAACCCTGGCATTGTCTTGTGAGGACCTTGTATGCAAAGTTGTACGAACTGCTTTTTAACCTGTTTGCTAATAAATATTTAATTAAGTGTCTGCAGACTTTGGCTGACGTTTTCACCATAACCAGTTAACATAATTGTAGACAAGTTGCTAACACGGTCCATTTTCCACTTCTTTGGTGGCTCCCATTTTAGGATGGTAATCTGACTCAGGTCAATTTGTAAGACCCACTCACTAGAATGCCAGTTTCTGGAAGAAACTTACCTAATTTACTTACATATCTATGAATGGTTGAAAATGAAAGGCAACTGGGAGATGGAGTTTTGACATAAAAATACCAGCATTTCAGGAAAAAATGGCACGGGATAACTGAAATCAGAAAACACAGGACCTATGACTTCCGTGCTTACAAGGGTGTGGCTCCCTCCCCAATGTCTGGTTCTGAATTGCACACAGTGATGGGATGTGAGCAGCCTCCATAAGCCACATCTTACAGACTACTAAGATCCATAAAGACCATGTTCGCTGAACCTGGGAAATACTCACTTGGACTCTTGAGGCAGAGCTATTTGCTCAGAATCACTTGGGGTGCTTGTTGCAAATGCAAATTCTTCATCACATTCCAGACCTCCTGAATTGGCACCTGTTCTTATGGGGCCCAGGTATGTAGATTTTAGACAAGTTTTCCAGGGGTTCTTATCTATTTAATGACAGTGAACTTGAGACAGCATAAGGACTTGGGCCTAGGGCTGAAGGAATGCCACCAGAAGGCCAATAGGAGCGCTGGATAAACTGGCTACAAGAACGCCACTACCCCATCACTCCCTACACAAAAATGCAGAAGTAGCCGCGTTATTAGCTCCCTTCTAACCCTTTTCTTCTTACAGATGTCTCAACCACTGTAAACCACTGTTTCGCATGTGCAGTGGATCAAGGTTTGACCGCTAACGACCTATCTCCGGTGCCAATAATGAGCAGTCTGCCTTCTTGCCCCCATAGCGAAGGTGCAAACACTGTTGCCAGGCGATTAGTGGGTAAAGAAAGCCCACCTTTGCCCCTAAGCCCACCTTTGCCCCAAAGCCCACCACTTTCTAAAAGCCTGCCTTTTCAGGAACCTGTTTGTCTACAGCTGATAAAAGCAGCCAAGCAGAGCCAGCCCTGGAGTCAGTTTGAAGGACTTTCCTTTTCTCTGTGTTACCTCCCTTATGCTTGAGCATAAACTTAATAAAATCTGTAAATGTTTCTGGGGTTTCCTCTCCGTTTCTGTCTTGGGGAACCCAAGAACCCAAATGCTGGTAACAAACAACAGCAGTTCAGGGGAAATAAAGAAGCACTACTAAATTAAAGAGTCACAGTGATTGTCAAAATACATCCCAATTCAGAAACATTAAACTGTGGGTGAAATGTGCATCTTAGTATAAGCAAAGTAGTATCGCATCTTCCTAGATAACATATTTGTAGATTACTGGACCCTTACTGCCTAAATGAAGATGTAAGGCAAATATAAATGTGAGTTTTCTTTTTCTGTCTTGGAGCAAGCCAATGGAGATATTTTGGGGCTGCAAAGTCCCTCAAGTCATTAAGCTGGTTTTGTTGTAGCCGCCAGCCTCCGAAAGACACATGGACCACCAGAACTCAGGGAGTTATAGGAAACACACTCTTTATTCAGCCAGCTGGGTCTGCCAGGAGTACGCAGACCCCAAATTAAGCCGCCCCGAAATGTAGAGGTACAGGGTTTTTAAACCCCAAATCCCATTCTTTATTCTGTCTAAACACAAAGGTCTATCTTTCTTCTATTCACTACCTGTCAACTCATAGGTCAGGTGTGTAAGCGGGGATACAGAAGCAGACAGCTTATTGTTAGAATGTTATGTTCTTATGGGTGACAGCCTATGTGTTCCCATGGACATAACCATGTTCCCATGGACATAGCCACGTAGTAATTTTCCTGCAAATAATAAATTTCTAGCAGTCATTTTTCAGCCATTACAGTTTTAAGTTGATTTTATCTTTGAGTCACAACTTACCTCCCCTCACTCACCCCCCATGTTCTTAGACAGGAAGGAGCTCTCTTCATTGTGAGATTTAAATACTGAGAATTAGAATGAAAGTAAATAGCAGCACCCAATCCCCTTCTAAAAAAGTCAATGGCAAGGCAAAACACATAAGCAGGGTTTTTATTCTCAATTACTTCACTGAAAAAGCCACAAGCCTCTCCTTCTGGTAGGCTCAAGCAATAAACCTTTTAAAAGATGAATTCCTGACCTAAAGAGGTCCTTTCCTTTAAAATTCACAAAGGCACAACAGAACAGAGCACTGAGTGCAAATAATCTATCCAGTAGTAGTTCTTATATCTCCTGTTTGGTTCCTTGGGGAAAATATACTTTTTATTATTCTCTAGAAAATATTTCTTTAAAAAGTGGGGTAGAAATGGCGTATTTCCCCTTTACAAACAAAACTTTTCAAAATTTTCAGTTTTTAAATTCTCCTGGTCAATCAGTGGTATCTCTTGAAGATGCCTTGCGGGCAGAGACTGAAATAGACTGTGGGAAGGTTGGGGTAAGGGAGTGCCAAAGAAATACAAAATATGGCTTCAACCCTCAAGAAATAGAAGTTCTAGCTTAGGAGACAAAAACATGCAACGAACAAGATGATTATATCTCTGAGTGAAATTCTGGAAAGATTTCGTTCATATCGTTGATTATTAATCTGTTAATAGCTGTGTCCCACAGTTGCTAAAATCAACTATAGAATAAATGCTGGAGATGAAGTCAAAATCAAAGGGAGTGAAGGATCGTGGTGGGAGCAGCATTCCAGGTTGAGTATTCCAGATTCAGGTAAAGGTACACAGTGGGAGAAGAGAAGAGATAAAGGATAGCAGGCAGCAGCAGAATCCCGGTGGCATGAATCATATAGACCAAGCGCCTTGCCATCCTTCACCACCTACCAGTGTGTTAACTTGGTCAGATCACCTTCTTGAGTCTATCTTCTTGGTTATAAAAATGAAATGATTAGATCTCTCTAATACTGTGGCTTTGAGAATTAAAATGTACAATGCCTGGTAAGTAGTAGACATTAAATAAATGGGCAGTTTGCCTTCAGAGTAGAGAATTATTAAATTTGAAACTGGTGAAATTAGAGAAGGGGTTGAGGTTTCTGGTAAAAAAAAAGGGAACCCCAAATGTTTAAACCTTATAGTGCTTACCCAGGAGATTAAATCCACACCACCATATAGAAGCTTTCTTACTTTTCAGATATTGAAAACAAAAGCGTCGTGTGTTGCTGACCACAGCGCACAAATTTCAATTGATAAGCTGACCCAATACTATGGCCAGAAAGATTCTAAAACATAAGTATAATTTAGAAAGCAAAGATGAAAGAATACCCCCAAAGGAAATAAAAATGTCTACATTATTATTTAAGCAAGTGATTTCTGATGACAGATGGAACATTAAAAAAAAAAATCTCTCACCTTACATGGACTTTATATGTTAGATTTCAATGCACTTTAGACACTCTATCTGTGATCCTTCCTCCAGGTGGAGGGGAGAAGGTTTTGTCACTCAGTTTTTCCACTTCTGTTTTATAGAGAACTCTATCAGGGAAGCAGATGTCACCCTCAAATTAGGATGATTTTGGGAAGGGTTAATTTACAGAGTGACTATTTGCAGAAGTGTGGGCATAGAAGAAGCAGAAGAGATAGTACAGTGGCCAGGGCTAGTGTCAGCAGAGCAGTTATCATCCCTAAGCCTGAGGCATTGAGGGGAGGATTCCCATAGGAGGGGTGTACATTGAGAGAAGATGTAATCTTCAGTCGAGGGACACAGCCTGAGTTGACCTTGCAGGAAAAGAGGCAAGGGAATAAATATAGAAGGGTAGCAAAATATGCTACACCTAAATATGCCTCTTTGGCATAAGAATTATTTTGAGCTGATTATTTTGGGGAACAGCAGACATAAGAGAAGTTCTGAAAACAGTAGAAGTTACTCTTTTCTAAGGGATATTTGCACTTACATAGGAAATCTTCGTTTGTAAAAGGTGGCTTCAGCAGAGAGGGCAGGAATAGAAGGATGACTCTAAATTACAAAGAACCTTGTCAATGGAGAAGACATCTACTTAAATCTGTATTAAATAAAACCCTTTTCCTTGTTTACCTTGCTTTGCCTGATAATTTCCCTATAACGGGCTTCTTCCCACAATTCCCTACTCCCGCACCCCTTTTTTTTTGTCTGAAGATAAAATTTAACCTGAGTTCTAAGCCACGTTGGAGAGATGCTAATTTTTCACTGGGTAGCTTCCATGTGTACAAAATGTATACATGTCAATATACTTCTGTTTATTTTTTCTCTTGTTAATTTGCTTTTATTAGAGGAATCTCAGCTAAGAACTCAGAAGGTAGAGGGACTTAAGCTTCAACATATGACTGGGGGTGGGGGATACAATTTAATCCATAACAGTTGGCCATAAGGTTTATACCAGTAAACTCTTTAAATGGTTGCTATGAACATGTAGGTAATTAGAGTAGCTCTCAGAACCTCCAGAACCTCTCATTTTGATTTAATTGCTCATCACATTATTCTTCCAAACATTCTTTTTTGATATTGGATGGCTACCTCTACCTGTCCGACCATAGGGCCCTTGAAACACAAAGACTCTGATCTTTGTCATTGATTTCCATGTGTCAGATCCAGTGAACTTCATTCTAATCTAGAGCTTTATTCAAACCTGTGAATAACTTTGCATTCTGCCCAGCAGCAGGAGTCAAAAAATTCCCTTTTTACTCATTTTTCGAATTTGAGTTTGGTTTCTATCATTTGTGACCCTCACTCCTGACAGTCTTGACTAGAGATTAGAGGGCATTTATTTATGAGAATTTTGTTCTAGTTACGTAGGTGCAGAAAAAAAATTAGAAATGTCACTCTCAATCAAGATTTGAGGCCAGTTTTCTAAAATAGCCTATTCTTATCCCCAGCAGATGGGTCTACCTTCAGATCCACAGAGCTGGGGAGGACACAGCACCCATTTGGTGACCACTGCAGCTAGTCATGATGTTTCTTAGTGCTGACTTTAGCAAGATGTCATGTATACTGTTGCTGTCCACATTCATCATTCACAAGATCACTCACGGGTTAATCCTAGATTCCTCTGGCTGTTCGTCTTGCCACACTCCTTCTTGATGAGATGGATGCTTTGTGACCAAGATGATCTTGAGACAACAGCAGCTTCATCAACCTTCTAATAAAATGCTTTGAATACATTGCTTCAGAGACTACAGACAGCTACTGGGCTAAATTATTCACCTGATTTTTACTGGGTACTTTCTTCTCATTTCAGTTACTTGGGATTTTTATAGAAAATTGGCTGTGGGAATTTGAATGCTCCAAGTGCCTAGTAATAATCTGGTCTGAATAGTAAACTCAGCATGGGCTGATTCTGGGACAAGCCAGAGTGTTCTCAAAAGAATTCATGAGGGGCTGCTCTCTGCTGCAGAGAAAGCTAGAAATATGTTTATACAAAATGATGTGATTTATTTGTGAGAATTCTGTGCTATTTACAAAGTAGTAGGAAAAAATTAGAAATGTCACTCTCAATGAAGATTTGAGGCCAGTTTTGAAAAAGAGCAACCAGTCTTTTCATAAATGCTTTCTTTGACTGTCATCTAGTGGGGCTATGAAAATGCTTTTGAACATCTTTATTATGCTATAAAGAAATTTCAACATACAGCCATACACATAATGGCTAAAAGCTTGGCTGGGTACTTTACTCTGTGCCAGGTATAGTCATCCCTTGGTAGCCACAGGATTGGTTCTAAGACCTGCAGTGTATACAAAATCTATGAGTGCTCAAGTCTCTTATACAAAATGGCATAATAGTTACATATAACCTGTGTACATCTCTAGATTACTTGTAATACCTAATGCAACATAAATGCTTTGCAAATAATTGTTATACTGTATTATTTAGGGAATAATGACAAGAAAAATGTCTGTATACATTCAGTACAGATGCAACCATCATAGGCCTAACCTCATAGTCCATGTCAGCAACAACATAACTTTTTCCAAATATTTTTCACCCGTGGTTGATAGAATCTGAGGACGTGAAACACACAGATATGAAGGCTGACTGTACTGTGTTCTGTTTCTGTTCATTAGCTCATCTAATGCTAACAACAATCCAAATGTCTGTGTTATCCCCATTTTCAAGTGAGGAAACTGAGGCTCTGAGATTTTAAGTGACATGGTGAATTTAACATAGCTTCTAAATGGTGGTTTGATTGCAGAGTCTGGTTCTTCACGAAAAGCTAAACTAAGGCTAGGCCATGTTTGTAGCAGAAAAAATAAGTATTAAATTCTTTAGTTTGTTTACACTTCATAGTTATGCTAATTGTTTCTTGAGTTTTCTTTTATTAAGACCAATAGTGCTCTTAAATACAAGAAAATTGTATTGGATCCCCACAAACTCACTGCATTATGTTTTACATGTCTGCTCAGTCTCACTTGACTCACATCTACAGTACTTATCTCCTGGTGTGAGAACTTGAGGGTGTCTAAGTGTGAGGGCCTAAACTATAGATACTAGATTTTTAGACGTGTGTGGATGGCTAGTGAGATAGCAAGACTCACCCTTTAGGGCAAAGAAAGTAATTTATAAAAACTTGACTCAAGGATGGGAGGCCAGCAGCAGGAGAGAGCTCAGTTAGAATTTTGGGGATTTGCTCTTTTCGCAAATCCCCCAGAACTTGTGCCAGAGTCCTTGGGAGATGAAGCAGTAAAATGAAAAGAATCAGGAACCTTTTCGCTCATCTCCGTAGGAGCTTGAAGGCAGAAGGCAGTGTAGCTCAGTACTGCCACACTTCAGTGAGGAGCCTGGCCAGCATGTCTCTGAAATAGGGCAGGCAGGGTCTGTCCTAGATCTGACACTGAAGAGGCAAGAGTCACCAAAGCAGGAGAGAAGGAACTAGCAGGTCCATGTTGCAGCTACAAGAACTTGCAGGAGGAAACGGTACTCTCTATTTATAGCCAAGTCATCTCCATTCCCACACTCAGTACACCCATGAGCTTTCTCAACTATTTGGGAGAATTTTGAGGAAGCTGGACTTATCAAATATGTGTGTGAGTGGGTTGGACCTAGAGAAATACAGTCCTGTTGCCGCTGCTAAGATTCTGATGTCTTGGGAAATTCAGATAATTAAGAAAGTAAAACTTTTTTTAGCTTTTGAGACTTTTTTTTTTTTTTTGAGAAATATGCAAAGAAAGACAAGTAAGGCTCTTTCCAGCTTAGACCTTAGGTGAAACCCTTGGGTCTTTAAAGATCTCATTTGATATACCATTCTTCTTTCCCATGCTTTTAGTGTCTGAAACTTTCACTAACTTTAGGTCATAGAAACAGAAGAGGATTTTTTTTTTTAACCACAGCTGTGAGTAAGTAAATCTTTAAAAGTATGTCCAGTTCATTGTAAAGAAATGTAGTTAGTAAGGATGTATCTCAATATTTATGGATCACAGATATCCAATAGCCTATTGAGTAGCTATTAATTTGAAAACACAACATTGACTAAATCCATTAATGTCATACTCAGTATTTTACAGATCCAACTACCCTGAAAATATAAAATTCACCAGTCAATTACTTGCTGTATAGAATCAATCAAATGCCATGCTGTATAGAAACTACATAAAATAATACACTCTGAATGGTCTTAAGTAATAGTACTGATGATGCTGAATTCCTGGTGTTCAAGTCACTTCCTAAATTCTTCCCACTTTGTGACTTTTCATCATGGGCAACTTAAAGAGATTTGGGTTCTAGTGGGTTATCATTAGCAAGTCATAATCTCCTTAGTACTTAATTACTTAAGTACTTAGTACTTAATTTTCACTCTTTCTAGAGATCAAATGCATGACAAGAGTTTTATTTTACCCAATGTATTTACTATGAGCTAGGCATGGTAAATGGAAACACAGAAATAAGAAAACAAGGAGAATTCAATTCTACATATTATATATCTAGAGCACCCGGAGTAATTCAGAGCCTACAAGCGACTTATTTTAGTGCTTCAGGGGCATTTTGGAAGAAAAATTTGAATTAAGATCTCAATGCCAGTTTTTCAAAATTGAATTACAAATTCATGATACTGCAGCAAAATATTCATTGATATTTCAGCTTCTTCTTAGACTATTCGTTTTCCTGTTTGATGGAAAGAGAAAAATAACTGTCCCTGTCAACAGAGAATACTTCAGGGCTTATGTAATAATGGAAACTAAAAATTCAGAACTGACTGATTTAAAGAAATAGAAAAGTTCCCCTCAAATTGGTGTCCAGCAGTTTCCACCTCCCAGGATGAATGGAGGATAAACTAGCTATCAGAACTGTGCTCCCAACCCCCAACCCCAGGATATGTGGCTTTGCAAAATCTCTTGGAGTCAGGTAAGTACAGATCAATCCCTGATGCAGTCACATGAAATTCTACAGTTGTTCCCCCTATGGCTAGGGTGTCAGGGGACTGTTTTCCTTTTATTTTGAAAAACTTATATATTCAGTCGAAATAGCCTAAATTGGATGCTTTGGAACACCAGAATTCCTTTGGGACTATGCCTCCCCCGACCTCAGGCGAAGTAGTCCCATCCTGTACCCTTGGGATGTGTGTATGTGTGTGCAGGAGGGTGTGTTGTATTTCAGTTATATATATATATATCGGTGTATTACAAATAACCCCCAAACTTAATGGTTTAAAACAACAGACACCATCTCACAGCTTCCATGGATCAGGAATTTGGGCACAATTTTTCCATCTGCCTTTGTCTCAAGATTTCTCACAAGATTGCAGTCAAGGTGTCGGTCAGGGCTGTAATCATCTCAAGGCTCAGCTCGGGGGAGATCCACTTCTAAGGTCACTCACATGACTGTTGGCTAGCCTTGAGTCCTTGCTGGCCTTTAGAAAGAGCCATCGGTTTCTTGCCATGTAGGCTTCTCCATAAGGCAGTTCACAATATGGCAGGATGAATAAAATGGACTTTTTGTAATTTCAGAAGTGACATCCCATCATTTGTCCTGAATTCTATTTATTAGAAGTGAGTCCAGCCTATACACAAGGGCATGAAAACCAGGCAACAGGAACCAATGGAGGCTCTCTTAGCAGCTCTACCACAAGGTGTGTTCACAAGCCTGGGGAATCATCTGGAGTATTCCATTTCTCTGCCACAATGATTGGATCATGAATGGACATGATCCAGGTCAAGCCAGTGAGACTTAACCTGGAACTTTGGCCGGAATTCTTAGGAAAGACTCCTTCTCTTTTCTCTGGGATATCCAGGATGTCAGCCTGAGCCTCAGTAGCCACCTTTATCACCAACTTGGAAACAAGGCCAACATAGAGGAAAATAAGACCAAAGCACGAAAGTGAAATATTCCTGGTGCCATTGTTTGACTACCTCAGTCCAGGTGCATGTAGAGCCAGTTTTATCCCTGGATTTTCTGTTACTTAACCCAACAAAAAGCTTCTCTTTTTCGGTTAAGCCACCTTGAATAGGGTTTCTGCCACTTGATGTTGAAAGACTTCTGATGTACAGATGCATTTTAATAAAGATGCTATAATTATTTTTAAAATTGTGTCTGGTGAAACAGAATCAGCAAAATCTTAGAGTTGGGTGGTAATGACAGACCAAATGACTTCTTATATTTGTAGCAAACTATTTGCGCAGTATCTTAAATTTATTGTGCCTGGACCAATGAGAGAATTTCAACTTACTTTTCCTAAGTCCTTGTTATCTAAACAGTAAGTAGAATAATTCCTTGCCCTTTAGATGTTCAGCTGGCTCCTTGTGCCTGGTTGAACTTGGGTTTGAGAGTTTTTCTCATAACAGTGTTTCTCAACCAGAGGTGATTTAGCAACGTCTGGAGACATTTGTGGTTGTCATAACTGAGGGTGGAGATGTGCTACTGTCAGCTAATGGGTAGATGCCAGGAAGTTACTATCATGTAATGGGTAGAGATCAGGGATGCTGCTAAGCTTTCTACAATGTACAGGACTGCTCCCCACAACAAAAAATTATCCAGCCCCAAACCTCCATAGTGCAGAGGTTGAGAAATCCTGCTCTAAACCTGTGGGTAACTTAGCAAATTACAGTGGGAGATTGTGTTAGTTTGTTTCTGGTTAAGTAATAACATAAGGATCAAGCTTGAACATGTCAGAACACGCTGGCTTGAAAGAGAATCATCTTCATCTTTCCTCCAAAGGGAGGGCCTAAAACTTGGAAAGTGACACAACAGAGAATGGGTTCTTAATGTTTTCAATACCTATTAAAAATTGGACTCTTCGGAAATATAATCACGTCCTCTCTTCTGTTATCATAGAATAATTTCCATTTTTGGATGATATGGGATGCTGTGTAAGGAAAGAAAGCAAATTAGGATCTCCTGATGGATCTGGTTCTCCATCACGCTTATAGACATAAATCCACATTGAGATCCTGCTTTAAAGATTGAGGGACTTTTCATTGATCTGGAAAACAGGGCAAATAGTCTTTTAATCTATGGCATTAAGAGTTGAATGGAAAAACCATATGAATAAAAACATAACCCTACTCTTCCTACTCATAGGAAATTTAGTTTGTGTGTGATCGCACTGTATTTAACTTCTCCGCTTTCATTCCTTCATGAGGATATGTATTGGGCCCATCTAGTATTGCTATTAATGGACATTTGTTCTTTCATTTGTTTCTTCATTTATTTAGTAAATGTTTGCACATTCCTCCAAGTGCCTCACATATTGAGTATTTAATATTCTTTATGCTGGGCTGTTATAAGAGATTCTCCAATCTCCAAGAATATGTTCTCGTACCTGGGCCTCCTGCAGGCTGGGGGCTGTAGGAGGGCTAAGGACTGTTATCCAAGGTCCCAGGACTGCCTCACACAGTGGCTGCAGTTGTATTAAGCAGAGGGAGCATATGAGGCACAAGTGTGGGCCTATGCGCTCCCTCCCAAACTATGTGCTTGACCGGAGCTGACCATTGGCCAAGCCATGCCCCCTGTGGAGACACATCCTCCAGAAGGGACGCCTCTGCCTCAGCAGAGGCTAGTGGAGGCACCGTGAGGACCCTTACCTAAAATACCCACTGGCTTTTCAACCTGCAGGCAGATGTCCCTGAGCTCCTGGAGTCCAGGCCTTATGGCAGGTTTCCATTATCCACACCTACACTCTGAGTTCACAGGCAATATAATTATCATTTCAACTAAGTCCTATTAAGTCCTAAACCTCAACCATAAAAATATAACAGGTGCTTATTAGGCCCTGACACATACTCAAAGACAAATTACATTGGATGCTCCACTAGGAGCATGCACTTGTGTCTTCCAGTTGAAGTCCATGTTGACTTTAGGATTTACTGCAGGATAACCATTTGGAAAACAGAGCTGGGATGTTGTGTTTTCCCTCTTGCAGTTAACTGTTAACTAAGACACCAGAAAGATGAGTGATAGAAAACTATCCTGAGTCAAAAGATGAGATCTGAGAAGTCATCTGTAATGAGTCAGGTCCAAGAAAGTTTACCTGAGAGATTGTCATCAAGCTGACTATATTATTATCTTCCTCTCCTTGACTTCCTTTCTCAATGAATGACACCACCATCCCCCGCCCACCGTACTCAAGTCAGAAATCTGGATGTCGTCCTTGACGTCCATCTTTCCCTCCCCTGCTTGAAGCATGACCAAATTCTGTCAACTCTATCTCTTAACATCTTTGATATCATCTCCACCTTCACCCTCAAGACCTCACCACTTCAGTCCAGTGGTCACCATCTGTTGCCTGGTTTATATCAGTGAAGCATATCTGTGATTCCAATCCTTCTGCAGGTAATGTCCCAAAGAATGTGAATCATAAGTCTGAAAATGCTGTTCCCCAGCCTATGCTGCGACTTTGCCATGAACATTTTTTCTCCTATCTTGTCCCTCTGATGACCATCCAGCTACTCAGCTTTATAATTCAGCTTATGTGTCTCTTTCTCAAGAAAACCTTCTGCTTTTACCATTCCAGAAGTGGCCACTCATTCCCATTTCTGCACCCTGCTGTGTCGAACATACTTCTTTAGCACACCTGTGTCCTCTACACTGGAAACTCCTTCAAGGCTGGGGTGTCCTTTAACCTACAGTGTCTAACATGGCCACTAGGGCAGGGTAGCTGCTTATTAAATGTCTATTGCTTGCAAAAACACTGTTTCAAACTTTGCTGCTCACAAAGCACTTTCAATTAAAATAAAATCAGGATTCTTTTTCTGAGACTTGCATGCTGGCAGTTGGACCAGTCCCTTGCTATCTTTGAGCCTCAGTGTCCCTGTATATCAGTATATGATCATACCTATTTGTGGATTAAGGTCTGTGTTCTTCTCCTTGTCTTGCAGCTGCTTCTCTAACAGAGAGAGAGAAAAGAATGACCACTTATATATGTAACAAGTAAAAGTGCTGTCTGGAAAAACTAAAAAGTTTATATCACCATTAACCAAATTCAAATTTCAGTTTCTACTTTTCCACTCCCTCAGATTCAGGTGTCGTCTGTGTAGAGTATAAATCATTGTTAAACTGTTTAAAGTTATTTTGAATATATCATACTTACATGGTTTAATAAATCTGAAGGACAACAGGATTCCTGTCATTGTGTTAGAATCTTTCAAATAGATCAAGCCAACTATGATGTAATTATTATGATCATTGTGCTCAGGATGCTGCATTTACCTTTGGTGAGTATCCTTCCTGCTAAAGCCAGGGAATAATTTTATTAAAATATTAAGTGCTTATTGTGTCTTTTCAACAGCAATGAACATAGTGGTTTGTATAAAACTTGCTATCTGAATTAAGTAAGGCTTGGCTCTGTCTGGAAGAGTTCGTGAACATCTATTTCATATAGATTAGAACTGAAATACTCATCCAAATTACTAAAAGAGAAGACTAGAAATTAGCAGCATAGAAATACAATGTCGCTCTCAACTGAGAAATCAAACCATCCTTGCATTATGGAGGAAATTAGACTTTCCTTTAAGATCAAGTAGGAAATAATAGTAGCTGACATTTATTAAACTCTTACCACGTTAAATACTTTACAAGGAATATTTTATTTTGTTCTTTAGAGAGTCTCATGTAGTTAATATTTGTAATCCCATTTTAAAGAGGAAGAAATTGAGGCACAAGGAAGCAGAATTAGAGAAGTGGTACCAGCAGGATTTGAATCTAGAGAGTTGGTTTCAGATTCCACTCAGTTAACCCTTTCTCTATATGACAACCAGGCATTGTTGGGCCCCACCTCTGCATTTGAATGATTTGACAAATCTGCCCCAGCTCTGCTGTGTTTGGAGACCCCTGGTCCTTGTTTTATGAACATGGGTGAAAGAATTGACACAAGAGTCTGGATTGGCTCTCCCTCCACAGCTAGAAGTTCCCAGACTGCTTGCACAAGAGAGATGGAGTAGACCTGTATGTGTGTGTTGGGGGATAGTGAGTGGGAAGGGGGACACCTTAGGAGACTCTGTACCCTTCCTGCTTTTCTTGGAGCTTCTTCTCATTTTGAAAGCTGACTCATCATTTCTCTATTGAGTAGAAGTGCTGCTCTGGTCTGGGCCCACTGACCCTACTGAGAGTCAAATGCAACCTCTGATTCACCTCTCTTGAATCCAAGAACTCATGGCCTCTGAAAGACATGCCAGCCAATATCTGGCACAGGAAGCAGAACTCAAACTATAGATCTACTGCTACATAGTCATTGCTGAACACTTTTGGGGACCCAAAAGAGCGCAGGTTTCTAAGCTTCTCTCCATGGAACGTGGAGTTCACTGGAAAATTCCATCACCTACAAAGGCAAAAACGAATTTCAGAAATTCATAGTAATTCAAAGCAAAACAAAACAACCCATATCCCTGAGGGTATTTGAATTTAGCTTCTGATGGAAATGGCTATTTCAGTGACATCATACAGCCATGTTTATCTCATCCTGCCATCTCTGATTGAAGCCAGCTCAGTGCTTGTTCCTGGCCAAAACTAACAACTGAACCTCTTTTGCAACATTAATAAGCTATTCTTTTATTTAGTGCTGAAAATCTCTCTAAAGGAACATTTCACAGAACTGTGCTGAGTGTCCTGCTCTTTTATAGGGATAAATTCAGGATGGTTTTAAGGACAGCCAGCAATCACAGAGTCAAAGTTCATAGCATTAAACCAGGCTATTATTTCAGTGGGTGTTTCACCTAGTATGTGCTTAGAAAAGTTCCAAATAAAACAATCTCACCAGTTCCTCTTTCACTTCTCTCTCTGTCAATAAACAAATGCTGACTATTGTAGTCCACATGACTGAGTTTATTCTCTACATAAGGCTGTTATTAATGTAACTTTTATCAAGCACCTATTGTATGTAAGGCTCACTTCTGGGTGCCATGGATAATGTAAATATGAAAAAGACAATCTCTTCTTTAGAAGAGACTGAGAAAATGCCACCACATATAGAACATCTATCTGAAAAAGCCACATGATAATCACCATTAGCTGAAGGACCCTTGAGAAGTTAGAGGAGGAATCGAGAAGAGAGGAATTTGAACTGGACTTAAAATGATGTGCAGGACTTTCCTGAGTAGACATGACATCAGCAGAGTTGGACATGATTGAATTATGCTGTACAAGTATTGGAGGAATAGCCACATTCACCATAGCCATTCACTGTCAATGATTGCTGTGATCTGTGATTTTAGCTATCATTGCAAATCTCAAAGAGGACCAGTACAGATTGCATTGTGTGCTGGCCCTCTTTAACAGGGACAAGAAGACCACCCCACCCCAGCCTACTATCCTATTGCACAGAGAGGAGTTAACCAGGGATCCCAAGAATGCAGACATGTCCTTGCTTGGTCCAGCAGTCTGACCTCTGAAAAGGTTAAGGGGCTCATGGCAGTCACGAGAAAATGCTGATCACTGGTTCAATGAGTGCCTGATCCCTGGAGCACATTTCCCTTGTAAGGTTCTGCATTGAACCAGTCAAAATCCCCAGCTCCCCTTTGCTTTCCTGGGCTACGTTTCTCTTAGCTCAGCTTCCCAGAGTGTGTAGAGGCCAGGGTAGTGGATCCAGCCAAAACATGTCCTTAGCAGAGATGCCAAGGTAGAGCTCTGTGGAACAAAGGAGTCTAACAGATAATTGGCTTCCTCTAAAGGAACCTGGAGGGTTGTGGCCACAGTAAGCTGTTGGCCCCAGCGGGTGATGGAAATCGGGCCTTGCAGACTGAGTCCCAGCTTGTCTGTGCATCTCGGTGGCCTGGATGCAGTGAAACTGCACCCCGTCCCTGGCACACACACAGTTTGAATGAGGGCTGGCCTAGGATGCTATAGAGCTCCCTCTCAGTGGTGTGGCTTTTCCCAGAAGCCCAGCCAAACAGTGGAAAAGGGGGCTGAACTATGCAGGGGAGCTATATGCTTCAATCACCAGAGGGGCCTGCTCTAGGCCTGGAGGGGTGAGAGGATTGGTAATGGTTTCTTTAAAAAGAAAATACACAAGGTTCTTCTATTTAGTCAGACCTCAGGCAGATAAGAATTATTCCTTCCAAACTCAGGGCACTGTCCTTCTGATACTGGAATCACTTTGTTTGCTAACTAAAAAAGCTAAAAATCTCAGGCTTCGTGAACCTAAATCTGAGAATGGAACCTGGGAATTTGCAGTTTAAAGCATGCTCCAGTGAGTCCTTTGACCTAGATCAGTAAAATCCTGCCTCTAGCTGCAAATAGAAGGATTGAGAAGTTTGTTTTGTATACCAAGCAAGATAGTGGATTCACAGATGACTTAAATAGAATGCAAGACATTCACTCACTTCCCAAAACATATTTAGATCCTGAAGCTGAGGCTCTGTGATAATTTAGATACTAAATGGTTCAGTAATTGTGATGGTTCCACACCTACCTCAACTAGTTGCCTGACCTTGGGCAAAATCATTTCTACATTGAGCCTCCATTTCTGCATTTTCAAAAGGGTAAATTGGGCTAGCTAAATAGATTTGGAACCAAAAGTTCACCTAGTTTTATCTGGGTTAAACACAGGACCCTCACAAAGGAAATGGCTCCAAGGACCAATGACCAGCATCTGCTTTTTTTCTTCTGAGATTTAGAGGTTGAGAACCTGGGATCTGGTACACAACCTTCCTGTTTGAAAACAAGCTCTGACAAACAGTAGCTGTTTGTCCTTGGGCAAGTTAATTAACATCTCTATGGCTCAGTTTCCCTATCTACAAGGGAAGTTAATAATAGTATACTTCCAATAGGTATTTTAAGCATGTAAAACACTCAGAATAGTGCCTGCCCATAGAAACACTCAATAAAAGTTGGCTGTAATTATGCGTTTTGCATTTTACAGATGGTCCTTTGGAAGGCCTTCCAACTTAATTACTGATGGCTTCCCTGGGGCTTGAATATACATTTTACTATCTGTGCTGGGATAGTAAGCTACTTTTTTTTAGAGCCAACAAATATTCACTGAAGTTTTAGCTGTGCAACGGTACAGTGAGAGAAGGCATATACTTGTCTTCACTCAGCTATTAGTTTCGATGAGAGATATTCATTTGATTCATTCATTGATTCATTCATTCATTCATTCATTCATTTATGATGACATTGGTTAACAAAATCCAGTAAGTTTCAGGTGTACAATTCAACAGTAAGGCATATATATTGCATTGTGTGTTCACTGCCTATACATTTCTTTCTGACACCATATATTTGACCCCTTTTAGCCCATTGATCTCCTCCCCACCCTCTGGTAACCACTAATCTTTTGTCCATGAGTCTCTATATGTTTGTTCTGTTTGTTGCTTTTAGGTTTATATCCCACATATAAATGATATCCTTTGGTTTTCAACTTTTTCTGCCTGACTTATTTCGCTTAGCATCATCTCAAGGTCCATCCATGTTGTCGCAAATGGCAGTATTTCATCTCTTCTTATGGCTGAGTAATGTTCCATTGTATATATGTGCCACAGCTTCTTTATCCAATCATCTATTGTAGGATACTTCGGTTGCTTCCACGTTCTGGCAACCGTGAATTATGCTACTATGAACGTCGGTGTGCAAATATCTTTCCAGATATATGTTTTCAAGTCTTTGGGGTAAATACCCAGTAGAGGAATTGCTGGATCTTAAGGTAGATCAATTCTTAGCTTTCTGAGGAACCTCAATACTGTTTTCCATTGTGACTGTACCAATTTGCAGTTCCACCAGCAGTGTATGAGGGTTTCTTTTTCTCAGCATCCTCTCCAACACTTGTTACTTGTCCTCGATAACAGCTATTCTAACAGGTGTGAGATGGTATCTCATTGTGGTTTTGTTTGCATTTTCTCTAATAACTAGTGATGTTGAACATCTTTTCATATGTTTGTTGGCCATTTGTATGTCTTCTTGGGAGAAGTGTCTATTCAAGTTCTGCTCATTTTTTAATAGGATTTTTTTGTTGTTATTGAGTCATATGAGTTCTTTGTATATTTTGTATATTAGGCCTTTATCGAAGGAGTTGCTTGCAAATATATTTTCCCGTTCGGATGGTTGTCTCTTTACCTCGTTGATAGTTTCTTTTGTAGAAGCTTTCTAGTTTGATATAGTCCCATTCACTTATGTTTGCTTTTAATTGCTTTGCCTTTGAGGTCAAATTCATAAAATCTTCTTTAAGTCCGAGGTCCATGCGTTTAGTTATTATGTTTTCTTCTGTGCAATTTATTACTTTAGGTCTCACATTCAGGTCTTTAATCCATTTTGAGTTAATTTTGGTGTGTGGTGATAGACAACAGTCTAGTTTCATTCTTTTGCAGGTGGCTTTCCAGTTTTCCCAGCACCATTTATTCAAGAGGCTTTCCTTTCTCCATTGTATATTTTTAGCTCTTTTGTTGAAAATTATTTGCCCATATAAACATGGGTTTACTTCTAGACTCTCGATTCTGTTCCATTGGTCTGTGTGTCTGTTTTTCTGCCAATACCATACATTTTGATTATTGTTGCTTTGTAGTATAATTTAAAGTCAGGCAGAGTGATGTCCCCAGACTTGTTCTTTTTTCTCAGCATGGCTTTGGCGATTGGGGTCTTTTGTGCTTCTGTATAAATCTGATGATTTTGTTGTTGTTGTTCTATTTCTTTAAAAAAACGCCGATGGAATTTTGATGGGGATTGCATTAAATCTGTATAATGCCTTAGGTAATAAGGTCATTTTAACTATGTTGATTCTTCCAATCCAAAAATATGGAATTTCTTTCTATTTCTTTGTTATCTTCTTCCATTTCTTTTAATAGTCTTATAGTTTTCATTATATAGGTCCTTTACATGTTTTGTTAGATTTATTCCTCGGTATATTTTTTTTTTTTTGCAATTGAAAAAGGGATTTTTTTCCATTTTTTTTCGAAAATTCATTTTAGAGTATAGGAACACTATGGATTTTTGAACATTGATTTTGTAACCAGAAACTTTACTATATTTGCTTATTGTTTTTAGTAGTGTTCTTGTGGAGTCTTTAGGGTTTTCTCTATAGAGAACCATGTCATCCACAAATAGTGACAGTTTGACTTCTTCATTTCCCAGTTGGATGTCTTTTATATCTTTCGCTTGCCTGATTGCACTCGCTAGGACCACCAATGTTATATTGAATAACAGTGGTGATAGTGAACAGTCTTGTCTTATTCCTGATCTTAGAGGAAAGATTTTTAGTTTTTCACCATTAAGTAAAATATTGACTGAGGGTTTGCCATTCATGGCCTTTATTATGTTTAAGGTACTTTCCTTCTATACAAATTTCGAGAGATACTCATTTTATAGTTGGTTTACTTGTCTGTAAATGTACGAAGTATTATGAACAAGGGAAGCATCTTTTAGTACTTGAAATCTTTTCTTCTTTTCTTTCCTGGCTAGAGTCTCATTTTGCTCCTGACACTAGCCCTATGCAAAGCTGGCAGTATTTATTTAGGAGAGTGGTTTTCAATGCTTACTGGTTTGCAGGGTTCTTTGTAGAAGTCCTTAGAAACTAATGCATGTATGCAAGGTGAAATGGATGTGAGGGTCTCCCTGGAATTCCAAATACACATGTACACACCTCCTCCAATCAGAAAATCTCTATTCTAACATAGTTGACTTATTTAATTTTCTCACAAAGCTGTTGTTAAATCTGCTGGGTGTAGCTGGTGGTGTGGAAGAAGAAATCTAGGATTTGGCTCTTTCTTGCATGTTAGGACTTCTGAGAGAATGGCGTTGAGGTAGAACTAAGGCTCAGGAAGGTGAGGCAGAGCCTCAGGGCTCTTTGACACAGAGGTATTTGTTTCCTTTAGGGGTGTTTTTAGATTGGGGCCTGTAAACAATTTAATCCAAGGTCCAGAAGATATAACCATTTCTAAACACCTACTTCACTTAGTTATGCACATCAAACCTGCCAACATTCTGATGAAATAAGGGAATCACAGATTAAAACAATTCACTGTGAGTCTAAAAGATACACAATGTATTTGAACCCATTTTATAAATACACTCTGTTTAGGAGTGTTAAAAATGATTGACCTTCTTATTAATAAAAATAAGCATTTTCAGAATAATTAATGCATATTGGTTTATGTGTTTCAATGCACTGGAAATTTACTGTTACAGTAATCCATATATGTGTGCTTAGATAAACATGTGCGTGTATAACCAGGTTAGATGTTTATCTAAGCACACATATGGATTACCGAAACATTTACTAATTAAATTTACTTTAAAACTTAAAATTTTTGCTATAGATAGAACCACATGGTGTTGAATTTAAATAGCTTGAACTTGCAATTTTGTAGAGGCTAGAAAATAATTTTATAGTGATTAATTCCTGAACTTTGTGTTTGGAACATTTTTTTTCTTCTTATTGGTAGTCATAAGCACATACTGTGTTTTTGTGAGTCTCAAAATATACTTGTGTTGATCTGGGCCATTTAGTGGAGAGTGTTCGCAAAGTAATGCTTATCATAATCCGAAGCCTTAATTATACTTATTAACATAATAACAATATAATATAACCCCCATGGTGTATGAGACTTTACATCCATTATCTCAGAAGTCTTGGCACTGGAATCTAAAATAGACCCTTACTGGCCTACAGAGGCTCCTTAATTTAAGCAATACCCAGAAACCTCTGCAGTGAGTGCAAGGAAATGAGATCCCTGATGATCCTCCTCAAAGACCCGATGACATATTTTTAAAATAAAATGTCTGCAGAAAGTTTCTGAGAAATAAAGGTGAACTTTTTTTTTTTTTTAAATCAATGTTGCCTTCAGAAATGAATTTCATTTGATAATGTCTGAGGTCATCTGGGTGGTGAGGGGAGATGCGGCGGTATGAAATGAGATTTGCGGTGATTCTAGGTGTTCAGAGTTAATCTTACTATTTGCCAAGGAAGAAATGAATAAGATGACCACAGTCAATGGGAAGAGTTTGGTTACCATTTTTTTCTCACCTAACAATCATAAGAAAGGTTGTAAGCTCCAGATATGTAAGCATTTTTGTCTCTTTTATTCACTGTGTATTCTAGGCATCTAGAACAATGCCTTGGTAAATGGTACACACTCAAAAACTAGCTTAGGAATGAATGTAAGAAGCATGCTTCTCTGCAACTCCTTTGTGGAAATGAAGCTCATGGGGCCAAAAGGAGCCAGGTATCAACTTCCTATGAAATTCCAAACTTTTTTTGTTTCTCGTCTTTGTCAGGGTCCACATCTACTCCACATCCTTTGAGATGAATGAGACAGAAAGACCAACTTCTAGATCCAACTCAATGGGAAAAATTCCAATAGAAACTTGTAGAAACATTAATACCCTAATCCCATAGAACAGATGGTCTCAACATGTCCAATTATAAGGACCTCTGTATAATAATCAAAGTTTTACAGATGCTCAAATAATGGTCATCATATTTTTAGTATCCATGATTGTTTTTTGCCATAATGTATTTTTTAAATTAAAAATGTAGTCATATTTAAAAATACATTTGCATTATATGAATCGAAACTACATCTACAAAACTTGAAAAAGAGTAATAAATATATGTAAAAAACACTTATGACATTTTATAGCAATGTTTGGTACACATATAGATTCTTTCCCTCTTCCCCCAAAATCTGATAGTTGAATTATATAGATAGATCATATTACATTTATAAAGAAAAGCTACTTTGGTTAATTTGCATAATTTATTGTCAAAAAAGAAGTCCTTATAGTAATAGATGAACACACTATGTTTATTCACCCACCCCAAATTGCTTATGTTATTTCAATTAAAATTTCAAGATAGGAGGAGAAAGGAAGAAAAAACAAATGATAGCCTTTCTCTTGCCTGTTTCTGATTTGACCTTTTCATTGTTTTCACCATCATGACTCTTGGCACAGGGAAGACATGTCAGAGAGCACCCTACCTCGTGTCTTCTATTGTTGCCTGTGAGCCACGGGCAGGTGCTAGCATTTTAATCATTCAGGAATGTGTATTGCTTCTTGGACCCGGCCTGCTCCCTAAAAGTCCTGGGCAAGGAGCCAAAAAAGGAATGTGATTGCTCAGGTAGAAATTGATGGACTGGGATTGTTCTTACCTCGAGTGACTCCACTGCTACTCAAGGAATGAACCAAGCAGGGAAGACAGCACAACCCCTTTGGACTCACTCCCTCTTTTATAAGCCATAACCTCAGGGACAGTAACCAGAAGGAGACCTGCCAGCATCCTTGAGCCAGGGATCTTTGGCTGATGTCACAATAACGGTGTTTCCCTGGCGATCCAAAAACCCATGGATGCAAGTAGAAGCCTGAACCAAATACAAGTATTGAAGATATTTATATATTTCAAAAAGAACAAAGCAGCAAGGATATGATGAGCTGGTTCCTGCCAACTTTTTTCTCTCTCATGTTTTAGAAGCCAAGTGTGTGATGATGGTGCTTCAGTCAAGAAGAGCAGTCTAGGTGCACATAAGACAGCACTTCTGCAAAGATAGTTGACTTTTGTATGTATCTGAACAGGATAACACCATGATCTCTTCAGGAATGGGGCACAGTCCAGAGGTTGAGTCCATGAGTGACTAACGGGATCCAGCAGATAATCTCATTTGACTCAAAGTTAATACTGCTGTCTACTGTCATCCATTCTCTCCTTTTTCCTCTTTACTAAGAGAACCCAATTCAATGTTAACCAGTAATGCACCCAACTGGAAATTCACATTTTCAAACCTTCTTTAGTGTAGGGTGACCTAGTTTTGGCCAATGAGATGTAAGTGAATATGATATATGTGATTTATAATAAGAAATATATATTTATTTGGCCTTCATCCCATACCTGGCACAGAAACACCCAAAACCTGTTGAATTTCCATAAGTTATAAGAGCAATAAAGTTGTCTTGATATTCAAACAAACTCCTTTCAACCACACCCGAGTTTATATTAATGAGGTAACTCTTCAAAAGCACCTAAGGATGGGGGCTGGTTGTCAGGGGAACAAATGATTGGTAGGTTGGAACTTTTGGTCCCACTCCCTGATCCTCGGGAAGGAAGAGGGACTGGAGGTTAAGTCACCAATGGCCAGTGATTTAATCAATCATGCCTAAGTAATGAAGCCTCCATAAAAGGACAGGGTCTGGAGAGCTTCCGGGTCGGTGAACTTGTGGAAGTGCTGGGAGAGCAGCATAACCAGAGAGGGCACGGAAGCCCTGCACCCTTCTCTCATTCTTTGCCCTATGCATCTCTCCCATCTGGCTGTCTCTGAGTAATTTCCTTTGTGATAAACCAGTAATAGTAAGTAAACTGTTTTTCTGAGTTCTGTTAGCCTCTCTAGCAAATTAATCAATCCTGAGGAGGGGGTCATGGGAACCTCTGATTTGTAGCCAGTTGGCCAGAAGCAAGGTGACAACCTGGACTGGTGATTGGCATCTGACTTAGGGGTGAGACTGAGCCCTTAACCTGTGGAATCTGACACTATCTCTTGGCAGATAGTGTCAGAATTGAGTTAAATTGTACGACACTCAATTCTACTGGTGCGCAGAATTGCTCGGAGTTGGGAAAAAAGCCTCCAGAACAAAAACTCACACATCTGATGTCAGAACTGTTCTAAGTGTAGTAGTGTGAGAGTAAAGGAGAAACACACAGAGAAGATGTGAGTTTTTCCTACATAGTGCAAGTTATCGATTGGGGCTCTTCCTGAAAGCTCCTGTAGAAGGGGGGCACCCAGCCATACACCCTTTTGTCCTTTTCTTTCCTGACTACAATACTGGCATGACAGCCAGAGCGGCAGCTGCCACCTTGAGGTCATAAACTACACCTATGACAGCAGATAGAGGAAGCCTGTGCAGAACCCTAAACCAGCCCTAATCTACTCACCTCTGGACTTAACTTTCAGGAGAGAATATTAACCCCATGTTACTCAAGTCGCTGTTACCTTGTAGACCAAGAGCATTGACATCACCTGGGAGTTCATTACAAAGGCTGAAACTCAAGCCCTCCCAGGCCAACTGAATTAGAATCTACATTTTAATAAGATCCCACGTGCTTTGCATGCACACTAAAGCTGGAGAAGCACTGGTCTAGATGTATTTGTACCCTTTCTCTGATATAAAATTGTTAATTTGATATATCCTAAAGATTAATGCGTTTTCCTATTTGCTAGTACTAAAATTATATAATCATAAGATAAGAATTATGTAATCGCTGGACAGAACAGCTAAAGGCACCTGGGTTCTTGTGGATATGAAGAAAGAACACTTTAGTGTAAAGGAGTTAATTCGTGTTTCAGCCACTCAACTTGGCACCAGAGGTAAAGACACCCAGCTCTCAAGTTCATACTCTAATAAGGGAGACAGTAGTCATCACATTACAATAACCTGTTTAAATGCAACAAGAGAGCTATTTTGGGAAAACAGATGAGGAGTCTAAATCTTCTTTTCTGGGCTATCAGAGCAGATTAGAGAATGTTTCTTGGACAAGATGCTCCCCGAGCAGTTACAGATTATATTGCTTCTTCACCCAGCTTTAGTGATGCAGAGACCACTTTGTGGGCTTAAGTCAATTTACCAGCCTCCCCACAGGAAAAGCTGCTGTTTAGAAAACAAAGGTTCCAGCACTAATGTTATTACCCTATATCATATTTAGTCTCTTGGTTCATAATATGGGCTCATTGGCTCCATTTTACAGATGAAAACAATGCAGACTGTGTGGTGAGTAAATTTCAAGGTACTCACAGTAGGTGACTGATTAAGCCCACATGAAGGTTTGGTGTTCATTGATTGCCAATATCTTCTTAATTGTGTCAACACTGGGTTTTAAATTTCATTATTGCCAGTTATTTCTCTTTATCTGTCTTCTGCAATTTGAAGTTGGAAATCTTTTTGACAGATGTTTAGAATACGTCCTCCACCCCTTGATATTTCTATCTGATACTCTTCAGTTTATTATATTAAAAAAGAAATCACATTTTTGGATATTTGTGGTTTGGCTGGCTATCTGGGAAACTTTTCTGGCATTCATTAATGCGTTTTTCTTTCCATTTAAAGAACATTTACTGGATTTAAAGTCCTTGAAGAAAGAAATGCCAAATTAAGAAGCAGGAGAGAATAAATGCCCTGCTCATGCAAAAACCCAGAAAGATTTTTTATTCTAATTTTTATGGATTTGATAGTGTTGGCAATTATTTCCAACAAAATCCAAAATATTATTTTTCTTTCCAAGAGATACAGCATTAGATTCTCCCTCTCTCTCTCTCTCTCTCTCCTCTCTCTCTCTCTCTCTCTCTCTCTCTCTCTTTTCCTGTTGCTTTTCTGAAACAGTCTTCTAGGGTCTGATTTTCTTCTTCCTTAAAATAGACCAAAATAGTCCTGTTGGTGACTACCATCATGGAAGTGAAACAGAAAAGGACTCAGCTTGTCTTATATTCATAGTCTGTCTGCTTCTCCAGACTGTGGCTGGGTCCACAGTTGACTGCTTCCCACTGCCCCAAGTTAACTACAGTGAGAGGAAGACAGAGGCTTGGAATCTTTTTATATTCTCCTCTCTTCTGAAGAATTCACAAGTTAGCAAGTATTCAACCAGCACTAACTAGAGAGTATTGCCAAACATAACAGAATATACACAAATCAACGAGGCCTCCATATTGCATTCCTAGCAAAAAAATGAAGCAGCCAAAGCAACCCCAACCCTTGGTTGCCTGCCACACAAGTTGCTGCTCTAAGCCAGTGTTCAGCCAGTTCTAGGATGCTGCCACATTTCATGTGTCCAACACTAGAGTTTACAACCACAATCCTCTCCACCCAGAATGTGTTATTTGGCTCTAACAAATGCAAGAGGAAGTGCCCTTCCCTGAGCAGAAATCCAAACACAGGGTAAAACCACAGCTTGTTTTCAACAGGCCTCCTGTTGTGAGCCCTCTCCACTGCGCTGCTTTTCTGCTAATACGCAGGTCCTGGGTGGTTCGAAGCAGTGGCCTCTGCCTCTTCTGAGGATGCCGCTGATGGAGATCTTGAGATCATTAGTCATAAACCGGATATTTAGCAACATGGCTCACTGAACCAGATCGTGTTTTGTCAGATGCGAAAATGTGGTGTTCTAACACATGGCTTGTTTGCAAACTGCACCTTTTAATGAATATCCTCATAATATATAATGATACAGTGCTCTGAACTAGTAAATCATGTATGTCTTCATTTACTCAATAGGCATTTTGTTAAGTGCCTAATATGTGCTAAGTGCAACAGTACAAGGCAGAAAAGAGATGGCATTTCCCTGAGTAGGCCATGGATTCAAATCTTTGTCTCTTCTCCGTCCACTAAACTAACAAGTTCAATAGTGGCTGCTGGTGTATGTGGGGTATTGTGGGGATGCAAAAGAGGGAATGATAGATTCTGCTTGGGTAGGAGGGTTGCAGCGAGCACAAACAGTGCCTTTTGTAAATTAGAGCCTCCTCCTCTGGGTTTGTGTAGTTCCTATACCAGAGCACAGGATTCAGTAGGTGGAGTGCTAGCTGGATTTACCGCACACTCGCTTCTTTGACAGGTTCTGATTAGGACAGCTTTCTTTAAGAGGTGATGCTTGAACTCAGTCTTTAAAAAGATGGAAGTGTTCACTGCAAGGACAGGTGTGGACATAGCATGCTAGGAGAAAAGACCCATGAGCAAAGGTAAAGATCTATAGCACAATCTGGGAACTTGGTGGAGAAATGGCAAGAAAGGCAGGAGAGGCAGACAGAGGCCTGACTGTAGACAACTCAGTGTTCCAGACTGAGAAGCAAATTTTTCATCTTGAAAGTTGTGGGGCAATATTGAGGGGGTTCTCAGAAAATGAGTGAGATAACCATCTTTGTGGCAGCATCAAGTGGATGACAGGGCTTGAAAACAGAGATAGGTTAAGTAGGAGACCATCAATCTCATCCAGGTTGTGGAGAGTGAGAATTTGAACTTTCAGTGGGCAATAGGAATGGAGAGGTGAGAAGAGATTTGGGAAAAGTGAAGGAGGTGGAATCTGCAGAACTGGGGACTAGAAGGTTAAGGAGATAGAGGTATCAAGGACCCATGGTTCCCAGACTTCTTCTCTGGGAGCCTGGATAGATGCTGGTAATTTTCACGTAAGAGAGATGCATGAGGAAGAGGAGCTTAATGGGGTACCTCAGTAGAATGCTCGGTGCTCTCTTACTAATGGCTGCCATCTCTTTCTGGTACTGTTCCAGCAGCAATGAGGGGTGGGGCAGGCAAAGGGCAAAGGAGCTTATCGTCCCTGCTCTATGTCACAGATGACTAAAGAGCTTTTACTCACATCAAACCAGAACCTGAGCTGCCTGCTTTAAACATCACACAGATAAAATGTTCTTCCAAAACTATGGCTCCATTGGTTCTGACCCCATCTCGAGAAACCAGTGTCTGCTGTTGATCATGGTGAGGTGGGAAGTTGGGGTCGCGGGTTGGTCTAACACAGTGTATACCACTGAAAGCAAAACCACTGAAGTACATGATTTGACACATATCAATATCATTGACTTGGCCTAAAAGCCTATACTCTTTAGTACCAATAAAATGCTATTCTTCTGTTGCAAAGCATGCATATATTCATGTAGTAAAAAAGTGGCCTTGGACTAGAGTTTATATGTATGTGTGTGTGTGTGTGTGTGTGTGTGTGTGTGTGTGTATTATTCTTAGTTCTCAATTTAATGAGGTTATGTATTTTTGAACTTTTTATTATGGAGGATTTCAAACGTATGAAAGTAGAAAGGATAATATAATTTATTTATCTCTGTCTCTATCACCTAGTTCCAATAATTATCAAGTCTTAGCCAATCTCATTTCCTCTTACCTCTATCAATATCTCCCCTGTCCCTCAGATTATAGATTATTTTGAAAAAATCTATTTGATTTATATATATATATATATATACATATATACACATTCATATACACATAATATAATATGTATGTAGCATTTATTATACAATAATTACTGTATCATATATGTGTATAATATATTGTATATTCTAATAATATATAAAAATGTAGTTTTAAAATAAACTTTTTTTTTTTGGAGTAGTTTGAAATCTAAAGAATTTTTGGGAAGGTAGTACAGAGAGTGTGTATATACCTCACACCCAATTTTCCCTGTTATTAATGTTTTATACTAGTAAGTCACATTTGGGACTATTAATGAACCAATATTGATACATTATTATTAATTAAAGTCCATACTTTATTAAGATTTCCTCAGTTTCCCCCAATGTTCTTTTTCTGTTCCATGAGCCCATTGGTGGTATACTCTGCATGAAAAATCTTTGTGGACTTAGGGTGTAATGCTCCATTTCATTCATTATCTGTAAGTTTTCCAGGACTAAGAAGCCTGCATCCCATCATTTCTTTCATGCCTTTCTTTCTCCTTCTCCTCTCTTTCTCTCATACCCTAATTTGGGAAGTGGATGCCAGAGCTCACATGCCCACAGTGCTTACCCTGTGGAACACTGATGTCTTTGCTGCTCTCAGGGACACTTTGGGCACTTGCTTGGCTCCTTTTAAACAGCCACTGTGGAATTGATACTAGGATAAATTGAATATAATTTGGGACAATGGTGAAACAGAGAATTAAGAAAAAGCAATGTATCTTAAAAATTACATATGTGAGTTTACCACAGTAAGTAAATGAACTAGAACTAAGTGCTCCCAGGATGTTCAGGTCGATTTCTCCTGTGGCTGTTCACAGCATTGGTCTGTGAGATTGGGGTTCTGTGACTTGGAGGCTGATGGAGGTCTTGACGCCGCTGGTTGGTGTCAAGTCAGTCAAGTCTCCTCATCACGAGGCCATTTGCTCTCTGCTGGATCACCGGCAGGCAGTTAGTTCTCTTTGGAGGAACTTAGCTTAAACAGTGCTGTATATGTCATGCCATGTTTCTGATACAATGCCTGCCTCCAGCCAGTCTGTTGAACAAATCTAAGTGCATTGGGCGGCTGGCTCAGGGCCAGAATGGCGTCACTGTCCATTAATAGAAGTCGCTGCAGACAGAAAAATGTTTTAGGTCTGGCAAGAACCCAGCTCCTCCTACACTTTGTCTGCCTCTAGGCAAATATATGCAAAAATCAATTTAGGAATGCTTATTTTCACCAGTTTGTGATAATTTAAGCATTCATTTTCTTAGTTAATGTTGGGTTTTAAAAAAAAATCTAGTGACACATCTTTTTCCCACCCAATTAATATATTCATTTATAGACTCTGCTTCTTTTCGAAAAAGATATGAGGTGATTTATTACGAAGGTATTTATTATTAGCCTATAAGCTTTTTCTGCTTTTACTTGATGATATTCTACTTGTGTAAATATAGTTGATGAATTCAGAGCTTATTTATTTATCTATCAAACCATCAATATTACGCTTCATTCTGTAAAGGATATATACAGAGTATGTGGAAACTCACATCATGCAACAAGATGACACACATTATAAATAGGTAAGAAAATTAAAAGGAAACACAAGTTATGAACATACACTGTAAATGGAAAATAGGACTACAGGACTGCACAGAAATTCATACTATGAAGTCTATACTTGCTCCACGTGGGTCACATATTAGCCCAAGTCTTCAGAAAACCCAGGCGGAAAGGAAAAATATGATCGTCTGATAGTAGGAATAATCCAAAAGGAAGCCACATAGCTTTTTCTGATAACCAGGTCAGAAAGAACTTGAAGAAAACGTTGTGTAATGAACATCTTCAATAGTCTTATTAGAGACTATTATGGGCTGAGGTGTGTGCCCCTCAAATTTACATGTTGAAATCCTAACCCACAGTGCTTTAAAATGTGTGTTTGGAGATGGGGTTTTTAAAGAGGTAATTAAGTTAAAATGAAACCATTAGAATGGGCCCTAACCCAATAGAAATACTATTCTTATATGATTAAGACATAGGCTCAGAGGGAAAAACATATGAGGATGAGAAGCCAAGGAGAGATGTCTCCAAAAAATTAACCCTGTAGACACATTGATGTTGGATTTCTGGCCTCCAGAACTGTGAGAGAATAAATTTCTTTTGTTTAAACCACCCTGGCTATAGCACTTTGAATGGCAGCCCCAGCAAACTAATACAGAGACACACTGATGTGTTTTCTAAAGGCTATCTCTAATGGCGTCATTCTTGTAGCTTGATAACATCACCCAAAGGTACTCAGATTCCTCCTTTCCACCTCTCATGCTCCCACATCTTAGCCAAATTAAGATGACTGTTGTGGGAATTTTGATGTTCTTATGTGACCTTGCCACACTGACCACAGTTAATCAGTCTGTGTGCAGGTAGCTGGCCCAATCAGAGTTCTTTCCTGCAGTTTTTCCATCTGGAACTGAGAGAGAGCTTACATTTGTCCTCTCTAGTGGCAGAAGTCATAGATGTCAACCTCATTAGCTGCCAGTGCTAGGCAGGGAGAAAGAAGCCAGAGAAGGGGTCTCAGCATCATTCCAGTTTTTAGTTAATTCTTTCATTCAGTGAATATTTATTGAATGTTATTTGTTCCAAACATTAGCTTTTTTTGTTTGTTTTGTTTTGTTTTGTTTTGTTTTACACCTATAGCACCTGGTCTTCCTAGGTGGTCTCCCATCCAAGTACTAACCAGACCCGACCCTGCTTAGCTTCCAAGATCAGACAAAATCAGGCATGTTGAGGGTGGCATGGCCATAGACTAGTTCAGTCATTCTTGAAGTTTATTTACATCCCCGCTTTCCTGGCAACTTAATTGTTGCCACCCTTTTATTGATTTCATCATCAATAACGACCAGAGCAAGTGGAATTCTGTCATTTACAACCAAAGTAGTACATTACAATTCCCTCACATTCTCCTTTTCCTCTGATCACCACAGAATTTCTGGTAGCTCCTTGAACAAGTCCTGTCATCTCAGGAGAACAAGAGTCAGTCAAGGGGTAATCAGCCTTCTCAACATAAAAATAAGCAAAATTCAGATTTCCTTGTTCTGCTTATAAAAGTCCATCTTTTACCCTTAAATATCTGAGCTGACCCCAGATACTGCCCTTCTCCCTCAGATTTGAGGGGGTGGTTATAGAGGCTTTAACTCACAACCGGGTGACTGTTTCAAAGAGTCAGAAGTACCGAACCTCTTTTATAATCTCTCCCAAGGCAGAAGTGACTGGCAGTCATTCAATTATGAACTCACATAATATGTATTAATGGGATTTCCTTCATCTAGTAAGTCACCATCCTTTCTTTAGCCTTACCATTAAATAGCAAGTGGGTGCATTATCTGTTCTATTTCATATAGAATTCATCTTTTAGGGGAAATGTGCACACATTTTGCTTATATTCTCATTTTGTTGATTCCATTTTTCCCCCAGTAATGTAGCCTTCAGCCCCAAATAGGAAATAGGCACTCAATCAAAGATTTCTCAAAACATTTTCTCATAGTCAGTACCCCTTAAATATTTTTTTAATAGATACTTCCTTATTCTGATAAATAACACCAAAGTCCCAATACTTAGGAAAAAATGGCAGTTTATTCTCATTCAGAAATGTCCATATTATCTCTATTTCTGTTGTGGAAACAAATGATCTTTGGCAACTTGAGTTTGTATACCAGCACTACTACTTGGTGGGTAGGAGTCCTCTGCCAGGAAGGTCATTAAGCTCAGAGCTTCAGTGTTCTGATCTATAAAATGGGAATTAAAATTCTTACTTACAATGGAGTTGTGATGATTAAATCAATGGTATGTATAAATGACTGTAAAATATATAAAATGACTATCACAGGTGCCTGGCATATTGTGGGCATTTAAGAATTGTATTTATTATTATCTAATTCACTATGTAATTGCTTTCTCTAATTTCCAATTGCCTTGTCTGCTTACTATTTTTCCTTTCTTTTGTGATTTTCTTTTATCATTTGATACAGATGATCGCTGTGCTTTTGGTGACAGAAAACTGCTACCATGGCATTTTTTGGCTTTCATAAAGAAGCATAGGTGAGAAAAAGGCAAGAAAGGAATACAAATTCTACACTGAATCGTTCATTTATTCATAGAAAGTAACCAGTATAAATAGTCCATGCCACTAGAACAGCATGACGTTGTCAAACCAAATTATGTATGTCAATGCCTTCAGCTAAAGAGCAGCAGGAGCACATTTGCTGGGTTTATTTGTGTTGCAGGAGGACAAATCTCACACCAGTAAGAGGGAATTAGAAAGGGCTTGCAGGACTTGGGCTGGTGTTAGGTGATTTTGAAAGGAGTAAAGAAAACAGAGCTTGTGTCTAAGTTGGGCAAGTCTATGACTGGGTGTTTAAAAAATCTTCTCAAGTAAAAGGGAAGGCTAAGGTTATAATTCTAAGGAAGCAGCAATAACTCAGATGAGGAAGAGTAGGGGGATGTTTGGTCATTTTGTGATTTGGATAATGTTCATAGTCTTGCCCACATTCAGCCATGATACAGAGTGGTCTTGTTCATGTCTTGATCCATCACGGTCAACAGAGGGACCTTGTGTGAAGCTGACATTCTGAGAAATTGTTTATGTTCAACAGGAGAACACCATGGCTTATCTATAAGTGTCAGGCTAGTTTCTAACAACTGGCTAGTTTCTAGCCATGTGTCAGGCCAGTTTCCATATGTCAGGCTGCTTTTCTCATTCTCATGTATTAGAATTTTGGTGCAGATAATAGCTACTACTCTATTTTATGAAAAGAGGATTTAATACAGGGAATTAGGCACTTACAGAATTGTTGGAAGGACTGAAATCATGGCTTGGGCTCGGATTCCAAGAGCAATCCTAAGAACTACCCTATAGAACTGGTCCTCCAACAGAGCTGCTAACCACTTATTTCCCTGCCTTCCTGATTGTAACAATCACCATTGAAATTATTTGCTCCAGGAATATGTTAGTTTATTTGCTCTTCAGAGATCAGGAAGCTATCGGTGCAACATTGAGCCTTAAAGCCATCTCACACATGCTAGGTGCAGACTAACTCCTCTGAGTCCTGCCTACTGGTTGTTACCATGCTGGTAACCGGAGCACCGGGACTTTTGCTGTCTGTCAGAGAATGTGCAACTCCTCTGGGTCCACCTTTGCCAACAGAAGTAGCATAAGCTGGCACAAGCGCATTCTCGCCATTGCTTCTAATTTCCATATCTGAAGTCAGCACTGATTGCCTAAGCCTAAATTATGTCCAGAACCCTAGCTGCAAGGGAGTTTGGAGATCACGGTGTTTTGGTTTTCCAGCCTCTGCAATAGGAAGACATACTGGAAGGGAGTTAGAATGGATGCTGATTTCAGGCTAACTATTCACCATAAGCCTAATCAGGAGGGAACATGCCTGGTTCGTCCTCGTTTAGCTGCTAATTTGCTATGTGAAGTTAGAAAAGTATTATCACCTTTCTGGGTCTCAGTCTCCATGACCAAGTTAGACTAGTTGCTATTCAATCTTTCTGATTCTAGAATTCTGTGACTTTATTATTAATTTTTGAAATATTTTCTTAACACCTAATTTTGAAAAGCATTTTCTGTACTTCTTTACACAGAATTTGTTTTCTCTATTGATCCTTGTAGTGCGGTAGGAAGCCTCCAAGATGATGGGAGGCCCCAAAATGATTTTTTACCTCCCAAAGTATCTCCCCCCGCATTGAATAGGGCTGATCTGTGTAACCAATAGGAACTGTGGAAATGACAGAGTGGCATCCAGGGCTAGATCATTAAAAAAATTGCAGTTTCTACCTTTACTCTCTGTTAGATAACTCACTGTTGGTGAAGCCAGCTGTCATGTCATAAAGACCCTTAAGCAGGGCTCTGAGGAGTTTCATGCGGTGAGGAATGTGACCCCTGACCACAGCCAGCATCCATTTGTCAGCCATGTGGTAATCCCCTTGGAAGTGAATGTTTCAGGCCCAGTCAAGCCTTCAGATGACTGTAATTCTGGCACATCTTGACTGCAACCTCATAAAAAACTTTGAGCCAGAAGTACCCTTCTAAGCCACTCTGAAATTCCTGACCCACAGAAACTGTATGAGATAACCAATATTCAATGTTGTTTTAAGCCACTACGTTCTGGGTTGAACTGTTATGCAGCAACAGAAAACGAATATATTCCCAATTAGTAGGCAAAATAGCATAAGAATTGCTGAATTTACTTCTTAATCTCTAACATCAACCCTTTTTTAAAAAAATTATTTTAGGTAAGGCAACCCTTGGTTGACCTCACAGATTGCAAGGACCTTGTCAGTTTATAATCCCTTATCATTTATTTATTTGTTTGTTTATTCATTTATTTATTTTTGCCTACAGCACCTGGTTTTCCTAGGTGGTCTCCCATCCAAGTACTAACCAGGCCCAATCTGCTTAGATTCTGAGATCAGATAGGGTCAGACTTGTTCAAGGTAGCATGGCTGTAACTCTAATATCAACTTTTATTTGCTTATTCTCGAAGGCTGATAGCCTTTGAATTATATCTCTAGACATACTACAAGCCATTAAGAAATATGTCAATCATCATGAAAACTAAGTAATTATTTTTTGAGATTTTACAAAATTTAGTAATGGGCAGACAGGAAAGACCTTATTGTTAAACACTAAATAACAAATATTTTCTTAGGCAGAGTGCAGGCATTTGCAATTTATCACAGGACTAATATCTTTTGAAAAAAAGCTAATGAGAATATAATAAATAGTTGAAATGACTCTAAATTTCATAAGCATCCAAATCAACTCCACAAAATGACTTTTAATTAATGAAGGAACTATGCTACGTTAACAAGTGTTCTAATATGTTAATGAAAGATAAAAGTTGCTTGCTATTGAATTATTTTTGGTATTAATCTAAAAGGTAAAGAAATTAATCTAATTTCTTGCTCTTTATGATGATTTAAATTTTCATCAAAGAAGAAATGTTCTAACACAACTTACTATATGTATATTTTTACCAAGTTTAATTTTAATTAAGTTTCTTTTCTTCTCTGGAACCTATGTCTGGTAGGAACATGGTTGCTTACTTAGAGCAAGCGATTTCACTTATTATCAAAAATAAGAGTGCATTGAGTTTTGGGACTGTATTAACTAGAAGTCTGAGACGCAGGTGCCACAAACCTTGTCCAAATTGGTTTGAGTGAAGAAAGGGGCTTTCTGATGGTCAGTCACTGCAGTCTCCTGGAATTCAAGTCATAGCCAGATCCCAATAGAGCAGAGACCTGGGGTGCTGGAAAGTCGCCAGCCTCGTCTCTGCTTCTCTGGGTGCCAGCTTTATTTTGTGGCAGACTGGCTTTTTTTTTTTTCCCCACTGTGGAAAATGCAGTTGTTTGTAGTTGTAGAGTTTTCTATTTTTCAGCTTCAATCTCTAAAGACTAAAGACTTGCTCTCTGATTGCAAATGCAAGTTCCCAATCAACTCTAGCCAGGGAGGGGGTCATGTTGTTCAACATGGCTGCTTCTGCGGTAGGTGGGGAGGGAGGACTTCCCAGGACAGTGGCCAGCTGGAACGACAACACCATATGTCCGCTGTATAAGGTTCCTAGGGCTACCATAACAAAAGCAGCACAAACTGGGTGGCTGAAACATCAGAAATTTGTCTTCTCACAGTTTTGGAGGCTAGAAGTCTGAGATCATGGTGTTGGCAGAGTGGATTCCTTCTGAGAGCTGCGAGGGAAGAATCTGTTCCAGGCCTTTCTCTTAGCTTCTGGTAGTTTGCTGACAATTCCCTGGCTTGTGGAAGCATCACCCTAATCTTGCCTTTACCTTCCTACGTGTGTTTTGTGTCCACATTTCTCCTTTTTATAAGGATATCAGTCCTACTGAATTAGGGGCCCACCCTAGTGGTATGATCTCATCTTAACTAATTACATCGGCAATGACCCTATTCCCACATAAGGTCACATTCTAGGGGCTAGGATGTCAACATGGACATTTGAGGTGGGTGAGGTATTGTATAACCCCTAACATTTAATATAGGACAGCACTTTATATATTTAGGTATCAGAGACCAAAGGATGGAAACAAGACACAAGGACAAAAAGTGGTGAACCTAGAATTATGAAATCCTTCAGATTTCGTTTTCCAAGAGAGAAAAATGAGTAAAAACTTATACCCAGAGAAGGAAGTGAAAAATGTTTTGTAGTGATGAAGTAAAATGAGATTAGTAAGGATATGAATTAATGTGGAATACCATGTGGCTATAGTGACTCAATAAACACATCAGCCTGCTGTTCCTCCCCCGGTCCCCTAGGCTCATCTTCCCTTCAGACTAAGTTTTTAATCAGAAAAGGCTGATAAGGTACTGAATTGTGCTAAATTCTGTAACTGAAATTCTCATAATTCAGCAGGATAAGGTTTCCACTGTCAAAGTGAGAAACAAGAATCAGAAATGTGATTGATTATATAAAATTCAGTGACAAGTTGAGTGTGTAAAAATAAAATTTATTAGTCTGACAATTATGCTTTCAATAACTTGCTTAGGTAAGGCTATTGCTGATAGCAAGAAACAAGGGTTGTTCTAGGTGGCATTTTTCTTATTTAGGAGGCTGTGATGTAACCCAGGACAAAGATTTACTTATTTTGTTATAAAAAAAGTTCAAAGGCCAGGACCTGACAAAACAGGCCAATGTAAGTTCTGCCTCTCTATGCTCTTGGAGATGTGTTTTCTGTTGTCTCCTCAGAGCACAAAGGCCAGATCGAAGGCTGCTTTGTTTACAAGGGAAAGGGAAAAATGAAAAATTCACTATCTTTTTGGTTATCACCTTAGACCCATCACTTTTCAGAACCATGTTTTGTGTGATTTTGATGAAATCTTAATTTACTCCCTTATTTGAAGGCGCTGGTACCTCTTTGAAGAAGGAATTGTTGAATACACTAGGAGACTTCATTCTCTTTTTCTTATGCCCCAAAACAAAAAGTAAATCATCACCTTATAAGATTTATGAAAAAATCTTCCTACTGATTTTTTCCTAAGTCTCTTGTAAATTCTTGAGCATGATGACCTCTTTGTTTCATAATTTATGGTAATGGATCCAAGTTGAAGCTCATTTTATAACTTATTCTCTTAGAGAAATTACTTGACCTCAGCTGTCAAAATGGATATTTGTCGAAACGACAAAATCTGAAAGCCTTGTAAGAGTTCTGCTATTGAGCCATGAGAAGAATGAAGGTGACATTTCAAAATCCTTTAATTATCTCAGATGATGTTATAAGGAAAATAATATACTAACTGCCAAAGCAAAGTCATACGTTGAGATGAAGTCAGTTGCATACACAATGGGTTTCTTTCTCTTGAAAAGTATGGTCTGGGCACATTTCAGTAACTTTCTTCTTCAGACACAAGCAGTGAATGACAGAGAAACTATGAGGTCTGTGATTCTGCATGGGGCACTTTAAAAATGCTGACTTGCTGCCGTGGAAGGTCACCCAGAGTACTGAGCAAAGTGAAAAATGCAGATTGTCCAACAATGTGTACAATGTAAAGCATTTACAAAGGGAAAACAGATATCATACGCTAAATTATGACTTGATGTGATATTATACTTTATTATGAACATAGGAAGATGATTCTGAAAAGACCCAAAAGAAGTAGTTAATAGTTGCTGCCTTTGGGAAGAATAAATTGGTAATGATAGTGTCTTTCACATATCGTGGTTGAAAAGATTCTATGCTAAAGATATTAAGAATATTAAAATTAACAAGTAAAGGAAATAAAATGAAAACAAGAATAGTGAATACTTATTTGCATAAAGAACAACAGGCCAAGGGTGCTGGGTTTGTCCCTTGAGAGTGGACCCAGCAGCCCATCACTTGCTGACCCACCAGCAATTAGTTGATTGCTCCACATCTAAGTGTCCTCATGTGCTGATTGACCCCTTTTGATCCTTTGCATCATCTATTCAGTTGCCAGGAGGTGACAACACATTGCAGGGGTGTGGCTGAGACTTCTGGGGGTTTCTGTGATATCTTTTCTGTCTTCTGACATAGTAATGTCAGTATGTATCACACTATAATGATGTGGTTGGTGAGTATTGTTAGAATGTACCATAGCATTTCAGTAGATATTTAGGTTCACAAAATTGGAGAAATTCACAGATAAAAAAAGATTTTTGGTTTGAGAGAAAGAGTATGGCAGTCCTTCGGTATTGTGATAACCAACAACAAAAAGCAGATTTTGGAAAAGTTAAGTTTTGATCTTCTCCTGAACCCACTGTCTTGCTGATCTGGAATATTGAAAACATGTATTCTGTGACTTTGTTTCTGTGAGAATGCAATTTGATTTATTTTACCTTCCTATTTAAACTGTATGTTTTCACTTTTTTAAAAACTGCTTTTTTGTGTGTAGAAAAAGAAAATCTGTTTTCTAAACACTCTACAACTCTTAAATGCCATCTCATTCTTGATATTCCACTTTCCTCCAGCTGTAAGATTTTATCTGCTGGTAAAGAATACTAAATGGTGGTATATTTTAAAAATTAATGTTGAAAGATTATCATATCAAATCAAAAGATGAGTATTTCCAATGAAAACTTTCAAGGTATTACAATTAAAAATTGATTTGTGGGTTTTAAAAAATAGAATATAAGATTTTGAAAAATTCAACTAAGTGTCAGGATAGGCTGCAAAATAAGTATAACTATACACACATATCGCCAGCTGTATTTTTTGAGTCAGGGTGCTTTGTTCTGCTCCGTCTGATTTCTCAGATGGGACAAGTCCAGAGGACAAGCCTCCTTTCCAAACTAGAACAACAGAAAACGAGACTCTGGAGATGTGCCCTTGTTTCCATATTTCTGTCTCTTCAATGTGCTGTTGATTCTACCCCAGGGCCTTTGCACTTGTTCTTCCTTCTGCTTGGAATGCTCTTTCCTATGACCTGTACATGGCTGCCTTTGTTTCACCATTTGATAGGCCAAATAATGATCCCCAGTGATGCCCACATCCTAATCCTCAAAACCCATGAATATGTTACCTTATATGGCATGAGAGACTTCACAGATATGATTAAGGATCTTGAGATGGAAGATTATTATCCCGGATTATCAAGGTGAGTTCAGTGTAATCAAAAATTTCCTTTAAGTTGGAAAGAGACAGGAGAGTGTCAGAATCAGGGAGAGATTTGAAGATACTACTCTGCCGGCTTTGAAGTCAGAGGAAGAGGGCCACAGTTAAGGAATGCAGACAACCTCTAGCAGCTGGAAAAGGCAAGGAAATGGGTTCTCCCTAGGGCCTCCAGAATGAACCCAGCCCTCCTGACAACTCGATTTTAGCTCTGTGAGACTCATGTTGGACTTCTGGCCTCCAGAATGGAGAGATGATAAATCTGTGTTGTTGTTTTAAGTCACTAAGTTTCTGGTATTTTTACAGAAGCAATAGGAAACTGATATAAAGTCTTAATTTGTCATCTTAGAGAACTTTTTCATACTCTAACTAGCCTTCACTCTTTACCATATATCTTCTTCATAGTATTTATCAGTTCCCTAAAATATTTTAGATAAGGAACACATTAAAAAATGTTTCTCTTCTATTAGCATGCTCACCACTATAGCCCCAGCACCTAGAATAATATCTGGTACATGGTAGGTGCTCACAAAAATGCTGAATGTGCCTTTCTTTTCAGTCATTCTTCCTCCTCCTCTTCTTTTCCAGAATATATCTGAGGGAAGGGGAAAAAAAAACCAACCACTTTTTATTTTAAATGTTATTATTGCAAAACAAACCATTTGGAGCCATTCTAAATATTGGGTGGGAGTAAGTCTTCTTGATTCCTTCCTCTCTCCTGCTTGCCTTTCTTTCCAAGGCTGGCAATGAGTCAGGCCAGGCAAGTTATTCCAGAATCCCGCCAGATTGTTCAAGCAAAGAAGGATGTTGAAATTCCAAGATTCTGGTAAATTTCCTGAAAGATGTAACTCAGCCCTGAGCTTGATGTAGTTCCTGATATGACGTTATCATTCATGACTTGCTGGAGGTATTCCATGGGAATGCACAGCAGACAATTGTCAGGTGGGGTGAGTAGATGCATTTGTTAAATGCCTGTGCTTGATGCACAAGGTCCTGCCTTCAGTGATCACTGTGAACTTGCCCAGTCTCATTTTTACCCACTCTTCTCCATGAGTGTTATGTTCTTAGGCTCCTGGGAATCCTTGCTGCTCTCTTGAAACACTGTACTTCATGCCCTTATGCTGTGTCTTCCTTATGCTGCTTTTGAGTCTGGAAAGTCTGTCTCTTCCCTTGTCCACGTGGTAAAACTCATGTCTTCCTTCAGAGGCGAGCTGTCTTCTCTTCCCCGCCACCTCTCCCCAGGGTAACCTGTACTGATCGAGAGCTGTACAGAGCTACATCATCATGGTCACCTGCCTATGGCAGGAAGACTTTTCAGTGCATTCCCAAATCCTTAATGCCCAGCACTGCGACCCACATTTCTGTCCTGCATTAGACCAGACCAGGGTCACGCCTTAACCATCTCTATGTCTCAGAGTAGTGAGTGTCCCAGAGTGGCACTGAATACATGTTTCATAACTATACTTGAATTAAGTGGCATGGGTGGTAGAAACTACTATTCTTCGCTTGTAAGATTTTTAGTTTAGCACTTTGCTATCTAGAACATTTCTTCAGCCTTATAGCTAGCTGTGGCCAAGCAACCAATTTCTGACCAATGAGGTGTGAGCAGAAGTGTCATGTGGCAGCTTCTAGAAATCTTCATCAAGAGATGGATAACACATGCCCTTATACTCTCCTTTGGGTCCTGTCTTCCATTCTCTTATCTGGAATGCGAATGCCTCTAGTCTTGCAGAGTCTGAATCCCATTGCGGTATCCTGGGGCTATACTAGGGGGATGCTATTAACACCCCAGGCCTGGAAATGAGTGGTATCTGGTATATGGAAGAAGAGGGTTGAGTGGGGAGGGCCATCCATCAGGAGATGGATGGAGAAAATCAGCCCACAAAGAAGTAGCTAAGGAAATAAATATCTGACTTGACCCTCCTCCGTTCTCAAATCAGTGTTCCTCCAAGCCGAAACCAACTGGCATTCAGACGGTAAGGAATGGCGCTTCACAAAAGAAGCATATCCAAATGGTGACTAAACAGAAGATAAAGGTTCACCTTCATTGGTTTTATCGCCAAAAACGGCCAACGTTAAAAAGTCATGCAATGACAGTTTCACAGTTGTCATTGCATACTGACAATGACAAGGGCTGGTAAGGATGTGGGGCAACCTGAACACCGCTCGTGAGCGTGGAAATTGGTACAATCACTTTGGAAAACCGTTTTTTAGTCTGATCTACTAAAAAGCTGAGTCTACACAAAACCTATGACCCGGAATAACTAGTTATATCCACAATGCATACATATGTTTACCAAAAGACATATGCGAGAATATTTATAACAGCATTATGTATCGGAGCCAAAACCTGTAAACAATCCAAGTGGAAATAAGCAGTAGGATGGATACATGGCGTGTGAATAGTATATAATGAAGTACCAGTACAGAACAATAAAAAAAAGTGAATAATTGCCATCTTTGGGGGAGAAAGTGGGGACTGGTGGGACAAGAGGGCAGCCGTGGAGTGCTGGTAACTTCTCGTTTTCTTATCTTGATTGTGGTTCTGTGGGTATAGTCACTTAGTGAAAACTCTATGAGCTGTACACTGATTTGTGCTTGCTTCTATAACTGGACACTGACTGATTTCAGTCAATAAGCATTTTCATTTTATACAGCTTTTTCTTAAATATTTTTTATTAAAAAATAAAAGCAGGGGCAGAGACTCGAACACCTGCCCTTTGCTATTCAAAACTAATGTAAAGAGAGGACAGCAGCATGTCTGTTTTGCCATTGTGGAATTAATAGCAGTGAACAATTTCAAACAGGGTTTCTTCGAACAGGTGTTCACATACAAAAAGGTTTCCTAAGTCATTTGTGAAACCGAATTTTACCTCAGGATGGGAGCTCTCAGAAATCATATGCAATGAGATATTTTATTTTTCCCACATTTGTCTGTCTGATAAAGAAATAATAAATCTATTTGACAGAACAAAGAATTGCCTCAGATAAAAATACATTGAAAAAGGGCAGCATTATTCTCAACTCTTGAGTGCCTAAGAGAAAAATGATATGAGGTTTACGAGAAAGAGTTCTCTGTCCTAAGAAAGATTACATTTTTACATACTCGCTCAGCAATTAGTGCATTTATTAAGTAAATTCCAACTCTTTCTAATAATTTTTTTTTAGGTGGCTAACCAGAAAGACACATCAGCAGAGAAAATTGAAAACAAAACAAAAACAAAACAAAAACAAACCAACGGGTTAACCAAAACACACTGAATAGAGCTATGTTGAAGATAAGATGGGTGGGAGGTAGTTTACCATAAAAACTATCTAAACCAAAGTTACTCCAACTGTGTACTGCATTTCATCCTTACTGTCCTAGTGGCCAAGGCAAAAGAGAAATTTAACAAGTTATTTAATTCTCATTTAAAAAAAAAAAGAGGAAAAGGAAGAAAGGAAGTGCACTAGTGCAACATGAGAGACAAACATTCCTAGCATATGAAGAGAAAGTAACTAGGAGGATTGTTTACAGAGGTTTTTAAACATATAATAAAAATTGTCATTACAGTTAAGTTTTTTGTATATATGAAAACATTCTTAATTATCTCTGGCAAAGGCAAAGCCATAACATTAAATCATAGTCTCTTAAAGCACCATGTAACGTATGTGCTCCTGGTGATTTAACTTGGCATCGAAGTGATTGTGTAGTGTCCAGGGGCAAGTGTTGGATTTATGTAACCTGGGTTTCCTTGGGCACACCCTTCCGGGCAAAATTAGAGTAACCGCGCACTGTCTGGTCCTGCCTCTAGTCAACACTGCAGAATTTCCCCAGCTGTTTGTGGACGTCCCAGGGGATGTTTGCTCTCCTATATGGTCCTCTCAATTACCAAGTGACCCCAGCACTCAGCTTCCCTTCTCTATGGGTCCCTGTGGTAACATTTGTGTTGGGACTTGACATATCCGTTTCCACTGAGGACATCGCTCCCAGTGAGCTGCTATAGCTGTGCTTCAAAGCCATGAACTGTGTGCCCTCCTGATGCCCTCCTCCCATTCCTCTTCTGCCAGATTGGGGCAAGGTGGAAAGGAAGCAACCTATCTGTTCTGGGCTCCCAATCATCTCTATCCCATCCAGAAGGCACCGTAATTCTTCTTGTGCTCTCTCCTTTGCGCCATCCAAAAACTACCCACTGTGGCTCCCAATATGGTTGTTCATACTTTCCTACTGTCTTCTCTCCTTTGGGACCCAGCCACTGGAGGTGAGACCAGAAACATTCTGATTGTGAATGAAGTGTGAGGTTATCACTTATTCTCTCTGACCTGAGTCTGTTACCTTGGGCCAGCCTTGGGTAGCTGACTCTATTCCCCTAGCATCAAGCTTTCTCAGGAGGGGAGATCATCTGCCAGGAATGCCCAGGTACACGTGAAGCCAGGGGAAAAACAGCTTGAACCTGAGCAAGTGACTCCAGCTGTATCAGCCTGTCCCTAATACTATTCCTCCCAAAGGTTTACTTCTGCTCTTTGATCTTAGCTGAGACCAGGTTCTTCCAGAAAGTGCACATTCCTCTTCTGACCTTGCATCAACCCAGAGAGGCAGCTCCATTTAAAAAACAGTAGTCAGGTTGCTCAATGCCTGTTTCCTGCTGCTGGGCCCTTTGATGTATTATTTCTGCTTTTCACAATTGCCCTGCAAGGGAAGTGCTATTATCCAAATTTTAAATGTGAAGAGGGTAAGTGGTGAGGTTAAGTGATTGCCCAAGGTCACAGTGAGTGAATGGTAGAGCTAAGACTGAAGCCCAGATTGGTGGGAATCAAGCCTAACCTTGCCTTGATAGAACAGTGCAGTATCACAGTCTTTGGAACCAGAACTTCTGTTCATATAAGAAACATCCAAACCGGTAGAGAATTTTTACAAGTTTATTTGAGCAAAACTGATGACAATTGCCGGGAAGCAAGATCTCGAATTTTCCAGAGAATGACAGTTTGCAGTTTCTTTTATGTATTTAGATTTAAGGAGGAAAGGCAAAGAATATTACAGGACGGTGGGTGAGAGAAAGCAAGGTGGGAATTGGATTACAAGATAATGAAAAAGATTTTGTGCTCTCTGGAGGTGGTTATGCCTTGCATTCTGACTTTTTGCAGGTGTGTTAACCTAGATGCACAAGAGCAATGGGCAGTGTTGGCTTAAAAACCTTCCAATAAAGAAGCTGCAGCTTGGGGTGTGACTACACACCCTGACTTGCCCAGTTAGAAATTTATGATCAGATCACCCTGTGAGGTTGCTTTCTGTAGAACCCCTTTTTTATCCACAACTCTCTTATGACACATTCCAAATATTTCAATCTTCTTTGAGAATTTAAGAGACAGAAATGTACTTCTAACACACATTCTCTTAGGCCCTGGCATGAAGTCTGTTCCTGGCCTTCTTATTTCTGGACATTAATTTCATGCCTTCATCATTTTCTAACTGAGGCAGCTTCTAGCTCAAGTACACACTAGTTTATTTCAGGGATTGATCAATTCGAATTTTTTCCCTTTGGTGGTTCATCCTTGTAGAAGACCCTGAGTCTCTTCAGGTTGAGGACCTTTCTGTTGAGCTCCCACCTGCCATGTTAGTGTCCCTGCCAAAGCCCTTTCCCTGAAATGGACATCTCTTGGTAACCCTCTTCCCTTCCCTACTCTCAGTTCCACTTAGGGATTTCTGTGTAGCCTACATTCACTTCCATGGTGGAGCATCTTCTGATCATGTGACTGATGAACTCAGCTTAGGCCCTGAATGCCACCCTGAACCAGACTGAGTCCCAGGATGATTTCCAGGAAGGCTTGGGCAAAGGCACTATCTTTCTTTGGTTGGATCTGAACAAGGAAGCACGTAGCACCAGGAGCTGCTTATGGCCGTCTTTGGACTATGAGAGGAGCTGGCCTTGGAATGCAGCCAATACCTCCAGAACACAGGTAGAGAAATGGAAAAGAAGCCAGCGACTGAGCTGCTGAGAGGGAGCTTGTCTGAGGCAATCCCTCTCTGGGAGTTTTCAATCATGTGAGCCAATATATTTCCTTCCTTGTTAGAGTCTGATTGAGCCAGATTTTCTGTTACTTGCATTACAAACATCTCCAATATACATTGTGCAATAATGACTCAAGTTTTTAATATCTCTCCTACTAGATTGTGAGCTTCCTGATTCTCGAGAGAAAATTGATGATAATGACATGAATGGGCAAAAAGGAATAAGGAAAGAGAGCTAGTTGCTTATGGATGTTGAAGGCTTAATTAAGGCCATTGCTACTGCCTTAGCTATTCATTTATTTTCCTGATTCATGGATATATTTACCAAAGAAAGAGCTAAGCCCCTTGAGGAGTCTTCAATATTGATATTTATGGCCAGGAATAGTGCTCATCTTGGTGGTAAGGAGCCCGCTCCACCAGGACTTAGGAAATCTTTGCAAAACAAAGAATAACTCAGAGAATCCTCAGGATGAACCTGTATCTATTGTCATACAATAAACAGAAGGAACTTTGGGATCATGGCAACCAGGCACCAGGGCGCTCTGCTGGGATGTTGCCACTGGATCTAAGCTCAGAGGGGTTGGCATTTGGAGGTCTCAACAACCTCTTGCTCACTAATGAAATCCCAGGGCTGAAGTGGTGGAGATAGTTTAAGTAGATGTGGGCCCTTTGTTCTTTACTGTGTGGCTCTCATTAATCTCTGACGTTTCGTGGTGCATTTATGTGTACCTCCCCCAACACACCCATCCAAGACATTTTCTGTTGAGTCTCAAAATAAAAAAGCGAAGTCACTGAAGTCTCAGAAGAAAAAGAATATGTGCAGGATAGATTTCTTGCTTTTTCCCTTGGTTTTGCTTACTCTGGCTTTTGCCTCCCCCTCCTCCTCTCTTACTTCACTCCGTACCACCCCTCAATCCCCCACTCCCCCAGAGGAACAGCTTTGCACTGTGGGAAGTGTTGGTCAGAAGAAAATGGCCTGGCCTTCACTTTTTGCTTTCATATCATCAAAGGTCAGGGACAGGGACTATTGAGGAAGAAGCATTGCTTACATAATTTCAAGTAAGCTAATCAGAACTAAGGGCTTTCAGACCGCAGTAGGGAGGAAATAACAGGTGACAGAAAGTGTTACTTCAAGAATCAGGTTCTAGGTCTGGCTCTGCCACCAGTTTTGAGACTCATGGCAAGTCCTTAGGCTTCTCTGTACCTTAATTTCTTCAATTACAGAATAGGAAGATTATGGATAATGAGATAAGGCAAAATGGCTGCTACTGCCTGGATACATCCTGCTGGCTACAAGCAAGAGGACAAAAGCCATACTCCAGTTCTTCTAGCCAATAGCTGCCAGGGAGCTTGTCTCCCAAATCCTTTCTCTCTTCCCCACATAGGTCCAACATCCTTCCCCGCCTCACTCACAAGTGTCTCATTTCTAAAAGACTGTACCTTCTGTCATTCTGTTCCATACAGGAATAGATAAAAGGAATATTCACTTGATATGCACTATGGTCTGAATGTTTGTGTCTCTCCAAAGTCCCTATGTTGAAATCCTAACCCCAAAGATGATGCTATTAGGACGGTGGGGACTTATAAAAGAGGCTATAGAGAGCTCCCCAGCCTTTTCCACCGTGTGAGGGTTCAGTGAGAAGTCTGAGACCCGGAAGCAGGCCCTCACGCATACTAGTGCCCTGACTTGAACTTCCTCGCCTCCAGAACTGTGAGAAATATATCTGTCGTTTATAAGCTACCCTGTCTGTGATATTTTTATTCTATCAACCTTGTTAACAAAAGAAATCCCAAACTAAAAAGAAAGGTTTAAAGAATTTATTTGAGCCAAAAGGTTGAGAGCCAGACCTGGAAGCAAAATTTCAGAGGATTGAGAAAATGCTCAAAGGAATAGCAGTTTTACAGTTATTTTATGTATTCGAATCAAAGGGAGGTTATGTGAAATCCATTGGTAGATTAAGGAGGTGGGAGAAAGTGAAACAGAGAAATCTCAAGAATTAGGTAAAAAGAACATGGATATATATATATATACATATATATGTGTGTGTATATATATATACACACACACATACATACATACATACATACATATATACATATATATGTGTGTGTGTGTATATATATATATATATATATATATATATATATTTATATTGGTGAGTGCAAGACAGTTAACATTTAACATCCATAGTTTACAGAAGTATGAAGGTAGAAGGTAATGATAAGGAATGTTGGGGTTGTCTCACCCTGGTATCCAGTGTGTTTATTTCTGGAGGTCTGGAGAAAGAGGTCATTCTGACATTTTAAGTATGTTATCCTAGATGCAAAAACAAACAAACAAGCAAAAACAGTGGATAGGGTTTGCTAAAGGTAAAGATTCATCTATCTATATATAGCCTTAGGAGGTGACTGCTCGTTGTAACCTGCTCAGTTAGGAATTTCTGTGATTAGAACATCCACATGGTTACTTTCAGTTATTGAGCTTGTCAGTCTTACCAGGATCACCACTTTTTGGTTCACAGCCTGAATGGACTAAACCAGCACCCCAAAACTGTGGTGGTCACAGGTGAAAGGCAGACCACCTGAAGAGGTGCCACAAAGGATCACACACATGAAAAAATACTATTCACCAATTATTCTATCAACAACTGTTCATTCGCTCATTTAACAAATATTTATGTTGAACTCATGCACTTACCCAACAAATATTACACTGCCAGGATTAGGGGGTACAAGAGTAAGTAAGGTGTGGACATTCCTTTCTCATTTAGTAAAAGATACAGATTAATACGTAACCCTAAAAACATTATAATTAAATTGCTTTTAATTTACAAAAGCCATGGAGTGCTATGGAAGTGCAGGTGAGGGGCTCAATGTCCCTAGACTTTCTAAAGGAAGTGACATATAAGAATGAGCATCAGGGGTCAGCAGAGTAAGGGAGGGATGGGGAGAATCTACAGATAATGTTCCAGGCAGAGACAGCCAGTGCAAAGGCCTAAAGGTGAGAGAGGATGTAGCGGGTTGCAACAAAGATTGCGTGAGGTTGAGGGCATGGATAGGGGGAAGCGTGACAATAAGGACCTCGTGTAAATTTTTGAGTAAGAGAATGGCATGATAAAAGTGCTTTAAGAAAACCATTAGTTTGTTTCCTATATTCAGCATGCATAAGAGGTGACAGAGAGCAGAGGTAGGGAGAAGAGTAAGCTGGTGTTGGCTATAGTGAGGACAAAGACCAGAGTGCTGTCCTTGAAAACAGATTACAAAACTGGCAGCCACAGACTGTCTTTCAGATTAGCCTATGCTGTACTAGGAGAGCCTGGAAAAGAACTCTGCTAAGTAATAAACAAGCCCAGGAATTGCCATCCATTGGATGGAATGTGCCCTATATTCATTTGGATTTATTTATCATCGTGGTTTTCAAACTGTGTCCAAAGATCCCTAAGGTCTCTCAGAGGTGTTTTAGAGATCCCATTAAACCAGAATGATTCCATGTTGATTGATTTTGGACAAATGGAGGCTTGAAAACCACGAGTCTACTGTTTCACAATGTACATGTTCTGTCCAAAGCCTAGTGGTAATTATTGATAATTATTAAATCTGGAACTGTGTGTGTCCCGACCACCATTCTGCCTCAGAAGTTTCCTGGCAGCCCCCTCCATCCAAGCCCATACTAAAGATGTGATTGCTTTTTCTGTTGTTCTGACCCGCCCTCCCGACCTAATTGTAGACCTGTTCGACAGAGGACAACTCTCTCAGCATCCCTCCCCATTTTAATTCTCTCACTCTTCTCTGGAGGATGGAAATTAATATATTACTGTTACCAACAGCCATTACAATAAAGCAGAAACACTGACTGATGAGTTTTTAGTTCGGCCAAACCTCTCGAAGAGAAACAGAAAGCAAAGCAGCATTTTTTCCTTGACTAGAATAATAATTTCTCAAAGGAAATAACAGAAGTTTTGTTTCTTGTGGGAGGAAGGGGATAGGAGGAAGAGGGGCAGAGAATCTTTAGGCAGAGTGCCTGGGTCATAGAAATAAATGTTGGCTTTATAGATGCTAAAAACACAAACGCTGATCTCTAGTATTTTATTTTGCCTCCTGAGCTGTCTCTTGGAAATGCCAATTTAGTCACCACACAAATGACACTTGGTGTCTACCAGATGGCTTACATATTTCCTGAGTTACCCAAACCCAGCACAGTGAGCATGAGAACCAAAGGCTCTCAAAGGAAGTCAATTTAAAATAACCAGAAGTCAGTTGCCTAGAAAGATCCTGACCAAGTACTGCAAGTGTGTGTTTGGATGTGTCCAGTCTCCCTGTTTTGGGACAACTCTGGTAGAAAAAGTTCTTCCTGATATTGAGTTCAAATTGATTATCGTGTACCTTCTCAATATTGCTCCAAGAAATCCAGTGTGGGGCAGCACACTGCCCCTCTAACTCCTCTCCCCATTGTGAATCTTTGAATAATAGAAGACAGAGACCAAGTTCTCTGAGTCTTCTCTCTTCCAGGGCCTGTCTCCCAGTCTTTCAAACATTTCCATGAGAGAGGGTCTTCAGATTCAAAATTATTCCAATCTTTCTCCTGCTAAGAAGTTTCACTTTCCTGCTCTTAAAAATACACTGCTAAGAACAGAAGCACTTCCAGGTGGCCTAATCAATGCAGAAGAGAAGGAACTTTGATATGTCTGATTCCAGAGCCTACCATTTAACTAACAGTGCAGCTTTGGCAAGTTATTTCACCTCTAGAAACCATGGTTTATATTGTAGCCTCATGTAGAGTGCCTACTACAGTGCCTGGCATAAAGGGGGCATCTGCTAAACACCTATTTATAGTTCTTCTATTAATATAGCTTCAGATGGCATTAGATTTTTAGGTTATAACATCATGCTGTGACTCAGAGGTTTTACCCAAGAGTAAATTCAAAATAATAAGTGGTTCTGATCCATGGCTTCCCCATCCCTTAGTCACATATTGTGTGTGTATGTGTTTGTCAAAATGTCAGTTTTCATTTTTCTTATCAAATTGCATCAGATTCAGGCTACTCCCTGCCCCTAGCTTTATTGAGGTATAAATAACAAATAAAATGTAATATTTTACAATCAGTTCCTTACCTCACATATTTACCTTTTTTTTCCTCTTTTATTTTATCGGTGAGAACACTTAAGTTCCACTCTCTTAACAAATTTCAATTATACAATACAGTATTTTCAACTATAGTCACCATGTTACGCAGTCATGGATATTCAGAACTTTCCAGTAACTGACAATTTGTACCCTTACCAAATGTTCCCTGTTTCCTCTACTCCTCAGCCCCTGGCAACCACTGTTCTATTCTCTATGAGTTTGACGTTTTTAAAAATTTAGCTTCCATGCCTAAGTGGTACCATGCAGTATTTATCTTGCTCTATCTGTTCAGTCACTTAGCAGGCCATTGTTTAACTTGAGTAAATTTAATAAATAAGCCTAAGCCCTCTATATCTTTATCTAAATAACTAACACAAATGTTTGCACAGTTATGGAAAAGAACTAAGCTCTGCTACTACTACAAAACTTCCTGTAGGTTGATTCCAATCTATTATTAGCCAGCACTCTTTGAATAAATTCATCTAACCTATAAATAATACACTCAATTTCATTATTATCTTGTGAAATTTTTTCCTCTTGAACAAAAGAATATCATGAAAATTTTGTCAAATGACTTGGACAAATCTAGAAACACCAGAGCTGATGTGTTTTCTTTTTCTACCGATTCAGGAAACTATCATAGTAGAAAATGTTTTCTTCGTGAACTCCTGCAGGCTCCTAGTGATCACAGCACTTCTGCCAATGTGTTTATAACTTACCTTAATCCCCTCATTGAGGAACTGATCTTTTATTTTCTAAAAGAATTTTACTCAGTTAATTAAGGTAATGTTCGTAGTTGAATCAGATAAAGCCCCCCATCTCAGTGGCTTAACCCAGTAGTAGATATTTCTTGTCTGAAGTTTGTAAGAGACGTTCCTGGTTAGTGAGTGGTTCTATGTCCAAGTAGTAATTCAAGGCTCTTGGCTCTTTCCATCTTGTAGTTCTGCAATCTTCTTGACTAATCCACTAGATACAAAGGAAAATACAGGATTAAATGAAAAGGATTTCAGCGAAGATAATGGAAAGAATTTCAGACTGACAGGAAGAAAAGAAAAAACAAAGGTAGGGATGCAAAGAAATATAGAGTATATGGCACCCTCAAACTAGGGTGTAGGTGGAAAGCTTCTAGACAGGAGTTGTGCCTTCAGTTAAGGGATGTGGTCGATTATATCAATGACAGAAGGAGGGAGCCAGGAAATCCATACCCTGACCTCACTCTCCTCCTGTGGGCCTCCATATTGTCAAAACTGAACCTGTAAGCTAATGGGTAAGGGAGTTCACTGAAGCCATTCATAGAGGTTGGGCTTTAGGACACAAAACAAGGGAGAAGAATCAAAGTGGGTCTGCAGAGGCAAACAAAAGATAGCACGAGAATCACTAAACATTTTGGAGGTGAAAGTAGCACAATCCAACTTGTGCTTTACAGAGATTAGTTGCTAACAGTGGGAGCTGGGATTGTAGCAGGGAGATATTGGAGGCAGTGAGACCATTAGGGAGACAGGGCCAGAATAGGACAATGGTAGGACAAGAGCTGAGGTCTGAATACTGGAATCAGTCAATGGTTGAATGTAAGGCAAAGGAGCTTAGAAAGGTACTCTAAGACCATAGTTTCAAAAGGAAGATGATGAGTTCATCTGGGGACATGCTGAGTATAAATTGCCTCGAGACATCCATATGGAGATATCCTGAGTCAGCCCAGTCCTAGGGGAACAGATTATGTCATTTGGCTCTGGTGCTTTCTGGAAATCTCTCAGAAATGCACAGATATTCAGGCCTGGCCCAGAGCAAAACCATAGATGCCTATCTTAATAATCTCTCACTTAACAAAAAACCTCTAGGGAACAAAAGATATTTTATATGAATTCCCTATATTCAAGAAGTATTTATTTCATGCTATATTGCATTGAGTTCCAGAAGATTCATGCTATAGATAAGTACGAGCAACATTTGCTACCTGAAATTTAAATTGAACTTAAAAATACATGTTACATTATCTCCCAGAAGGATGGAACTAAATCAACTTATAAATGTTAGCATTTATCTCAAATGCATGTTTTAAAACACAGATTGTCCCTCTGAATTCATTTCTTAAAACCATAAAAATCAATAGAACAGCTCACCAGGCTCAGACTCTTGCTTGCCGAATATTTGTTCAAGATCAAGGTCACTTCTATAGCATAACAAATTCAATATTCAAAGTTTTTCTTAACTGAATGTTAAAAACAACTTTTAAGAAACATAAAATATAATTTTAAATTGAAGCTAAGTAAACAAACCTGACATTTAATGTAATGGCATTACTCTGTGTAGTCCCACGATTCCATTCATCTTTTAAAATATTTTACTATCAAATATCTCTAATAATTATCTTTCTAAGGAGATTTGGTTAATTTTAGGTTAATACATTTTTAATAAAAATATGCAGCCATTTTTATAATTTTATATTTATACACTGAAGTACAAGTTATTCTTATAGTAAAGCAGCTATATTGTCATTGACAAAAGATCAGGAAAAACACTTAAAAATAAAGTGACTTAAAATTGCAGATAAGATTTCAGATAGATTAGGCATGTTATTTAATCATGCATAATCATATGAGCCTAGCTGGTGTCATAAACATTTACTATGACAACATTTGCAGTGAGTCACATTTCAAGGATGGTTGACTTATCAGGGTTCTCAGTCAATTGGAAAATGTCAATCTCTTCTAAAAAGAAATTTCTCTGAAAATAAAGATTCATGAAATATTTTGGGGCCTAAGTTATTGCTGCCTTAATTCTCAGTTATTCTCAACATAGGCTGGATTTATACTGCCATTACGAACAATCCTAAATTCTCAGGAGCTTAAAACAATCAGGTTCATTTCTCACTCAGGTGATATATCCGGTATATCCTTTGTCCTTCTGCAGGGCCTGCTGACATGTGCCCTCAGGGAGCTAAGCTGGTGGGGCCACTAACACGTTGACCCAGTAATTTAGGGAATAACCTCTGGCAAATTCTTAAAGATTTCCACCTGGAAGATATACATATCACTGCCATTTACATGTCTCACAGGAGGAAGGTAGGGAAGAGCAATCTTTATCATGCCCAGAGGAGGAGAATTGAAAATATTGGTGAAAAGCACACACACCTACCACACCAACCTTTGTTCAAATTTTACTTTTAGCTTCAAAAGTGAGTTGCCAGATCAAGTGTAATTGGAAAGAACTGAACTTAGCTTGGGGGTACCTAGATTTCAAGGGTAGAAACAGTACTGAACTCGACATGAACTTGGTTATCCTGACATCGATTGGTCTGTCCTGAAATATGCCTGACAATGGAAGCTGCAGAGGTGTGGGAACCCTGTGGGGAATGGGTGCATGGCCATCAGACAATTCTGAATGAGAGAACATTCCTTTTTGGAAGAGTGATCTGCCTTCTGACCTCTCTCCCCTCAAATTCTCATTCTTGAACAGCTCTAGCATTTTTACTTTGGGAATGCCTCATATATTTGTTGCTCAGGAACTACTTCCTGCCAAATGTCTTTAATTTTCTTTTCAACTCCTCCTTTCTTAGTATCATCTGTATTTACTTGAGAGGAATAGTTTTGGAGGACATTAATCTGAACCATTCTAGTTTCTTATTTTCCAATTCATTACTTTTTATTTTGGATCAACTGACTTTTACCCCTTCATTTTTACATTTTTTCTCCCTTAAGTAGCTCACAATGTTGATTCTTAGATTTTTGAAGAATGTAATAATTTGGCATTAGTCACATTGTCCCAGATTGGACCCAAGCACAAACTGATTTTCCTAGCAGTCTAATTTTTTTATTTGCTTAAATGTTTTCTGAAACCAGGTAGGGGTGCAACTAAAGTTGTTTCTTTTTATTCAAAAGAGACAATCTCCATTATGAAATAGCTTCTTGTACATTTTAAACAATCAAGATATTCCTTTAAACTACTCTACAATCAGGAAGCATCAGAGCTTGGAATGAATTTTAGTCCTAGTTTACTTTGAGGACAGACAGGATAAAAACTCAACTAGACAAAGAGAAAGCTCTGGTTATAGGACAGGGGCTAAGCCAAATCTTTATAGAAGTTCCTGTCTACTGATAGGCTGTGGAATTGCTGTGATTGCTGACCCTTAGAGACTTACTAGAGGAAAGAAGAGGGAAAAGAGGAATAGAGAAGTCTTATTCTCATAGAGCTCCTCACTCTCCATTCCTAAAGACAAATTATTTTAAAAGTTAACATTCTTTTCACACAGTCAGAATGAACATAAAGGCCCACATGCTAACTACCAATAGTTCGAATTTTTAAAGCAAATTAAAGTCTCATTTTAAAAAATTAAGACACTTTATTTTTTTAAGCACTTTTAGGTTGGTGGCAAATTGAGCAGAAAGTACACAGTTCCCACATACCCCCTCTCCCCGCACACAGCACAGCCCCCTCCACTGCACCTCCTGTCACGTGGTACATTTGGTTATCCCTTCTGTGATGCTCTTCCTTTCTTTATGTACATTCAAGTTTTTGATCTATATCATTTTCCTCTCTCTAAAGAACTTCTTTTAACATTTATTGCAAGTGAGGTCTACTGAGAAAGTCTTTATTTCTCTTTCAGGTTTGAATGATGATTTTACAGAGCACAGAATTCTAAGTTGCTGGCTTTTTTTTTTTTTCTTGAAACACTTTAAATATTTCACTCCACTCTTGGATGTGTGGTTCCAATAAGTCAGATGTAATTCTTACTTTTGCTCTAGAGGTAAGGTGGTATTTTCCTCTGTTTTCTTTCAAGATTCTTTTTTATCTTTGATTTTCTAATATTTGAATATGATGTGCCTAGGCATAGGATTGTGTGTGTGTGTGTGTGTGCGCGTGTGTGTTGGGGTGCGGGGGCATTTATCCTGAGCGATATTCTCTGAGCTTCTTGGTCTCTGGTTTGGTGTCTGACATTCATTTGGGGTGATTTCTCAGTCATTATTGCTCAAATATTTTCCCCCTTCCTGGCGTTCCCATTATTCCTGTGCTGCACCTTTTGTAGTTGTCCCACGTTTCTCAGATATTCTGTTCGATTTTTCTTGGCGAGTCTTTTGTCTCTTCACTTTTCAATTTTGAAAGTTTCTATTGTCATATTTTCAAACTCAGAGGTTCTTTTCTCAGCCCTATGCAGTCTGCTCGTAAGCCAATCAAAGTCATCCTTCATTTCTGTGAAAATGTTTTTCACCTCTAGCGTTTCTCTTTTGATTCTTTCTTAAGAGTTCCATCTCTCTGCTTACAATATCCATCTGTTCTTACATGTTGTCTATTTTTGTTTCCATTAAAGCCCTTAACATAGTAATCATAGTTTTTAAAAATTTCTGGTCTGATAATTCTAACATTTTTGCCATATCTGATTCTGGTTCTGTCCATTATTCCGTCTCTTCAAACTCTGTTTTTTGCCTTTTAGTATGTCTTGTAATTTTCTGTTGAAAGGTGGACACAATGTATTGGGTAAAAAGAACTATGGTAAATAGGCCTTTAGTAATGTAATGTAGTGTGCGTGTGGTGTGGGGAGAAGAAGCACTCTATAGTCCTACGATTAGATTTCAGTCTTTTGGTGAGCCTGTGCCCTGGACTGTGTGTGAACTTCGCCGTTGCTTTCCAGGTCCCCTCCCCACCTTTAGATGGGGCAAGGTGGCTAGAGTGGGCTGGAGTTGGGTCTTTCCTTTTCCCCAGGTAGGTTAGGCCTTGATAAAAACCCAGGAGGTTAGGCTCTGGTTAAATAGTTTCTCCTGAGGGCCAGCCTTGTTAAGAAGAGAATGCTCTGGAGTATTTCAAAAGGGTTCCTCTTTCCTTCCCTCTGCTGGAAGCATGAGAGAACTTTTCACTGATCTTCACTGTGAGAAGCGGATAGAGTCCCTAGAGGTAAAGCTCACGGAAGTGTGGGGGGCCTCTAAGCCTGGGTGGCCTGGAGTTTTTAACTCTCAGAGTTGTCCACCCTGAGCTCCAGCAATTTGTCATTACAGTTCAGGTTTCCTACCCTGGCAGTGGTTCCTTCCTTCAGAGGTTTCTGCTTGTGGGTTTCTGCTCTGGTAAGTTGCGATTCTCTGTGTCCACCTGTTTGTCTCTTTCCAGTTTGGGGGATAGCAGTTTGCTCTGTGAGCTTACTTTTTTGACAGATCTAAGAAGATTTTTTAGTTTGTTCAACTTTTTACTTATTGTTAGAATGGAATGATGGCTTCTAAGCTCCTTATATGCTAGACCAGAACTGGAACTCCTTCTCATTTATTTTCAAACTTTAAAAGTATTGAATGAACACCCATATTATTAAATGAGTCACAATTCAACTATGATTCTGTTAAAAAGACACGCACACGCAAAAAAAAAATTATTTTTTATTTCAAAATCCAGGTTTTTTTCCAGGCTTCTCTCTTCCTCTTTGTGGTATCTCTGTTATGAGTCTTTGCATGGGAAAGGCAAGAACTGGAGTCCTGGGATGAATTTAAGAGCTGGTGAGGACACTTCTCCCCCTCAACCTTCCCACTTCCAGTGACTGGAATCATTCACGTGGGACTGGGTTTTGGCTCTTCCTGCAGGAATTTATGACCAGGCTTCAGCAATTATCATATGAGCCACAGGACTCAGGGCAGGTGGAAATCACTATTCCAGCTGCCACCTGATCCGCTGGAGCTCTGAGAGTCAGGGTTTTAAAAGAGGGTCTGGGGCAATGGCTCAAACTGGCATTTCTACTAACATGAAGTAGGTAGATTCTCTGGGTATCAGGGAGGAGTTCTGCTCCCCAAATCTTTCCCCAAGTTCTGCCTTCTCTCTGTCTGTTGTGGTTGTGGGTGGTGGTAATTTTTAAAGAATGCCTTTTTCAGGAGATAAAGCCTTTCATTTCCCCTTGTTTTTTGAAATTATTTTTCAAAGTTCCCTCTTACAGAACCCAAAATTTAAAAATTCTGTGTCTCAACTGCTCACTGATTTCCTTTTGTCATTCTTTCCGTCTGGCCCAACACACACAGAGATATACTAAGGAGGTGTGAAAGTTAGGATAATGGGGCTACTGCCTGGGTGGAGTGTAGGCATCCCTTTGGGCATCCAAGCTCCCCTCCATTGCCTCTCAGTATGGAATAGGACCTGGGAAGCCAGAGTTGGTCAGAGTGTGGGCTCCACCTTTGTGTGAGTCTAGACTCTTTTAGACTTCCATGAACTTGGGCTGGTTAGTTAATCTCTTTTGCTTCAGTTTCCTCATCTGTAAAATGGGCATGATGATAATAGTACCTATGTAGTATACATAGCAAAAAGCACACTATTCCTTTATTCCTAATAGTGGCCACATTTATTGAGGCCTACCAGGTCCCAAGTACTATTCTGATCGCAGCTTTGGTAGGCAGAATAAAGATGGTGTGTAGTAAGGGTAAAAGATGCTCGGGGCATGACGTGGGGGATAGAGAAAGACCACCAAAATAAGAGTTGAGAGCTGTAGATGAACACAAGCTAAACTTCGGTGCAAAACAAACTTCATCTCTTTTCTGTTTCCAATTTTCTTAGACAAAATTCTGACCAATTACCCAGAACATTTGAACACCAGGAATGTGGTTAAGGAAGGGAGGGAGGAGGGAAAGATGGAGGACCGATGGCCCATTTCTCCCCACATCCCCTCTGAGGAATCCAGGGCTTCACTTTGGATCCATTTTAACTCCCCATTTCTTGCACCGTCTCCCTGGCAAGGGCTTGGAAACCCCACTTACTTCAACAAATGAGCCAGCTTAGATTCAAAGTTCTGAGTGGTTTTTGGTATGCTCCAGCTGAGTCAGCCAGATCAGAACAAGGTTGCTCTAGTCTCAGATGTGGAAGATGGCATTTAAACCTCAGCTGGAGATTCACAAATCTAGAAAATGCCAGAGGAAGGCACTAGGAGAGTGGCTGAGGGCAGGTCCCGTGAATAGCAGCTCTCTTGGACTTTGTTTAGGGCTTCCCTACCAGCCAAGTACAAGTACAGGGCCACCTGTTGCCTGTTTCACAGAGAAGTTCTGTGACCTTCTCAAGGTCACATAGCTTAAAGAAAATGGTGGCTTTTCTGATGCACATTTTTTTGTTTGTTTTTTTAATGACCTATTGACTACCTCCTATTACTTAGTTTTCCAGCCTTGATCAGATTACTATTATGTTAGAAACATTAAGAATATTTTTATGATCTCAAGGTAAAAAAGGATTTCTTCATAAGACATGAAGGAATCAATAGCAAAGGAAATATTTATGGTGGGTTTTTGTTGTCATTGTAAGTTTTAAAATTTTAATGTAGTCAAATTATCAAAGTAAAAATACCAGCCACTGAGTGGAAGAAGATGACTGATTCTCATATAATTACCAAAGGAAAAATATTTAGCACCTAAGAATTTCTATAAATCAATAGGGAAACATATCCAATAGAAAAATGGGCTAAGGATATAAACCAGCAACACACATAAGAGGAACCCAGAAGGAAAAATGAATATCAGCAATGCTCCACCATACCAGTAATCAGGAAAATGCAAATTAAAAAAACCATGATATCCCATTTCTTCACCATATCTCCCAAATTGGGAGGTGTTAGACTTTTCCCTTCTGTCAATATGATGAGTGTAAAATAGTAACTCTTATGTAGTGCTAGCGGGGTTGTAAACCCATCTGGAGAAGAATTTGACAACATAAGATAAAGATGTGCCTACCTTTAGATCCATCAATTTTATTCCATGTGTCTATCATTCAGAGACTCTCAAACACACAGAAGGATACACAGATGAGAAAGTTCATTTGTGGCATGTTCATCCTTGTGAAAAATTTAAAATAAATGTTCATCACCAGAAGAATGTATAATCAAATCATGGTGTATTCACACAAAGGAAGCTTCCATAGCAGTTAAAATTAGTAAAACAGAGCTACGTGTATCTACAGGTGTAAATTTCAAAATATATTATTGAATGAGAAAGCAAATTGAAGATAGATACATATAGCTATCATTTTATAGGAAGACTGAAAACATGCAAAATAACACTAAATATTAACAGATGCATATGTATATGGTAAAAAAAATTTCTTGAGGAAAATAAATACAAAATTCAAGATAGTGTTGGCTTTGTGGAGGCAAAGGGGGGAATGACATTGGGGAGAGAGATACAGGAGGCTTCAACTCTTTCTGACATGCTTTTGTTCGTGAATGTTTTATCATATTTTATCAAATCAAAAAAAGTTCTGAAGCAATCTGTATGGTAGTGTCCATATGTGTAAGGAAAGTTATTCTCTGTACTTCTCTATACTATGAAATATTTCATAGTAATGAAAGAGAAAGAAATATCTCCAATGATAACATGTAGATTATTTGGGAAGATTAAGTCTAGAGACAATAGACCAATGAGCCTGATTAAGAAGCAGTGGCAACAGGATGAATGAGTATTGCCCAGATTATGGCAAAGGTGTTGAGGTAGAGAGGAAGGCATTTCAAAGGCAGAATAAACAGAGCTTGGGTATGCATTATATGTGGGAAATTAGAGGACAACAAGAATCAAAGATGACCCAATCGATTTCCAATGCAAAAGGCAAGGGGGCTGATGTTGCTGGGAGTAGGTGGAACTGTTAGGTTGGGTTTGAGGGTCCATGTGTATGGTAGAAATGTCGGCTTATCCTTGGAAAGGGTGTCGATCAGGCTTCAGTCCTTTATCTCGCTTGTATGCAAGCACCGACCTACCCACCCACACGTGTGACTCAGGAATTTCTTCAGGCTGCCACTCTTCTTTCATGGTTTGGTGGTCATGCCAACTTTGTCCTTTCTGGCATTACTGGTTTAACTTCCCATTCTAGTGCCACCTACTTTGACTGCTCTTTCTTCACCCTCTGATTTCTTGCTAATCTGTCCCACTGTGAAAACTCATCAGAAGCCAGAGGGCAAGGGAGCTTGGCAGATGCAGCCTGGAAAAATCGGCCTCCTAGGTCTCAGAGCAAGATAGAGAAGCAAAAACAATCAATCTTGGTGGGTGCATGGGAGCACCAATGGAGAATAACCAGGAGAGCCATGTTAGATCCAAGAGTGAGAACACGCCCTGATCCTTGTCAGAAGGAGGATGGTGTGCTATTATGACCAGTTCAGCCTAGATTATGTGTCATAGGCCAGAGGAAGAGGGTTGCTACCAGAGGCAATAAATTCAGAAGCTTTCTGGGCCTTGAAAACCTACTACAGAGCTCAGCTGAACAATATGCTACAACAATGTGTGCAGAGCTAATGGGAAAATCACAGAAGCACTTACTCAAGAGGGGGGTGTAGGGTGAGGAGAGAAGATGGACCAAGCCAAGGATGGATCCAACTAAAGTGGTGACATTCAGGGAAGAACATTCAGAAGAGATGCTATACAAGAGACAGAACCAGCAGCTAGAGTGCGAGGTGGAAAATGAAGAGAATATTGTATCACGGAAGCTGAGGGAGCAGAGAATTCCAAGGAGGAAATGAACCATAGTGTAAAATTCTAAACCCTGGGGTAACTCTGATGGAAGAACACAGTGGCATAAAAGGAAAGCAAGGAGGAAAACCAAAGATATAGCTTTGGGAGGTGACTAAATTCATGGAAAGGGCTCACAGAAAAGAAGCATAGGGCAATGATGAAATGATAATAACATGGACAAACAGGAGAGAACAGAAAAGCTCAGTGCACCCTAGCCCTAAAACAGCTTTGAGGTGTATAAGATCTGAATTAGGTCCAATAATTATGTTCATTTAAAAACAGAAATGGATTCTTATAGTCTCCTCTTTTCAATTACATCTTTATGTGGCCCCATGGGATTCTGGAAACTTTTGTAACTTTCTTCATCTTTAAATTATAGCCCATCAAGCTGTCTTTCCAGTGGGAAAGAAGAAGGTGAGGAGAACAGTCATCCAGTGGCAAAGTGAGGCATGGAAGACAAAGGTGGTGACAGAGTGCAGCCTGGGCAGCACAAGGCCTGGACTTTAACCCCAGTTCTGCCCTGAAGTCACCGATAAAAACTGAGCCAGTCACCCATGTCCACAGGCCTCATTTGGGGTTGGATTCAATGCTCCCCTGTGCTCCTTTCAACTCTGACCGTGGATCTGACCCTTGAAGGCAGAGGAAAACTCCAAAGTGTTCTGTGAAAGCAGCATCCCTCAGTCAGCAAGGGGCTCCCTGACAGAGGCCCCTGAAGCATCTCATTTGTAGAGCTCACAGATGCACTGCCCAACTGGCGTCTCTGGGAAGTGTGCTCAGCCCAGAGCAGCTTCTAGGGCCCTTCACCCAACTCCTTCTTCCCACCTGGGGCAAAAATACCAGCTCTGCTGGGCTGGAGGGAGCCCCTAGCAGATGAGGAGCTGGCACAGTGCTTAGAGCATGAGCTCAGAAAATGGGCGTGGGCCTGCACTGGGTGGAAAGTCTGAAGCTGGGTGGTTGTGCTGGGAGCCAGCACACTTGGACGAAGCTGCCAAAATCATTCAGACAAGCACTTGGGAAAATTTAAGTTGTCCCCAAAGTATCTTTTAATTTGAAAACAATCAGGAGGCAGGTCAGAAGGTTTTTCATCATTTGGCAGTGAGTGGCAATGCCTGGTCTTGGAGAGCCTGGGCTGTGTTGTTACAGGCTCCAATTAAGCATGAGAAGTGGTTGCTAGTATCTGCCAACTGGGGAAGAGCCTGGCAGCTCACTATCCCTTGTCTCATAAACACAAGGGGCTCCAGCACCAAGCCCAGAAAGACCTATGACGCCATTCATCACCCCAAACTTTCTAAACCCTGGAGGAAGCTCACAGGTTCTGCAGCAAATCTATTCACCTGAGGACCTGAAGCAATGCCATTCAGAGACTTCTGAAAGTAGAGATGCTGGCAACATAGCAAACATAAATGGGAGGATGGCACTGAGCAACTTCCATCATCTGTGCAGGCAGGAGGCACCAGATCATTTCTGGGGGTGGGCGGGGTGAGGATAGCTTTAGATGGAAATTCAGGACAGAGCCCTGTGGCTGCTTTCTGGAGTAACTCCAGGGCATGGGTTCTGAGTCAGGCTGTCCCCATTCCTAGCTGGGTGATTGTAGGCAACTAACTGCTTAATCTCAGGCCTGTGTCCCCGGTTATAAAATGGGAGGGATGATAGTGATGAATTCATAGGGTGGTGTTGAAAATAACTGAGACAACAGCCTCACACATTAGATATGGTGCATGGAACATAGAAAGGGTTCAAATAGAGTCAGAGAAAATTATGTGAGTAACAAGCTGCAAACTATTCTCCACAGTACTAAGAGGCTTGATTTAGAGACTGCCAATTGCGCAGCACTTCGGATTGAGTCTGAGAAAGGTTTTTGTAAGTATCATGTTATCAGCAATTCATTTTATAGATGAAGAAATTGGGGCTTCCATAGTGGTGATTTTCTTGGATTCGTACAATTAGTTTGTAAAAAAATAGGATTCGAATCTAGGACTTATAACTAAATTCTGTCTGGTCATCATAGCATACAATAAACCATTAAAAAAAAAAGGTACGTTAAACAACTACTAAAGTAAAAGTATGCAAAGTATGGTTAGAAGAATAGAAAAGAAAACAAAAACTGTGTAAATGCCCCACCTTCCTTCCCTAATCCAGAGTTTCCCTTAGCGGTGAGATGCTCCATGATCTCACCACGTTGGGGTGGCCTGAGCAGCGCTGTGGACCAGCTGATGAGGAAGACATCCTCTTCTGATCCTCCCAGAAGCCCTGAGCCTGTGGCAGAGGGGCCATTTAAAGAAGGCTCCACTGCCTTGTAGTCACTTTCTGTATAACGTTTCCATTCTTTTCCCCTTGCTGTCGCAACCCAAGGGTCACGAAACATCTTTCTTTATTATTTTGTTTCTTAAGAAAACACTTCCAGAGAAATACAGATTTTTACGGGTCATAGGATCCTTGAAGGAAACACTCAGAAAGCTGCCGTACCCTAGAAAGGAGCCATAAAGCACAAGCTCTTAACAAAATCTGTACTAAGAAGATTTGACCCCTCAAGGAGGAGGCCTCTAGGCAGACGACTGAAGTGGTTTTTTTTTTTATAACTGCGAGAACATGACCTGCATTCCTCAAAGTTCCTCCTTCCTACACACTAACACTGCCTTGTCCTCATAGCTCTGTCAGAGTGATTGTCTTCTTGTATGACATCATTTATTTTCCCGCCTGCCGCACTTGAGAGCAGAGTCGGTATCTTTCCCTTTTGTGCATGCAGAGCCCAGCATGGATGACACTGCAAAGCTAAATCTGTTGAAAGATGAAGAGATGAAGAGGATTTTTTAATATTCTGGATTCTACCATTGATTTTACTAAATAGGATTTTATTTTCTTTCATCTACCACCCAAAAGTTACCTGGTGTGTCCCTGCCTCTTGAAGATCTAGACCAAATGAGCTCCGCCCCTCTCTGCCGGATCCACAGCTGGCAGAAGCTGGAGCCCTCCCTAAGAGCCCTGTGAGTTCCCAGGAGCCCAGATCCTCATGAGGCCTTCCTCCTCTGCCTATGAAACCACCACCCCTTTCCGAGTCCCACTAAACGGAAAATATGAGTGGAAGAGACCTTATTGATGATTTTGGAGCAGAAACGGAGTTTTATGGCACAGCAAGGCGAAGAACTTCATATGAAGAAGAGCCCTACCCCACTGTCCCTTCAATGGCTTGTGTGGCCGTGTGACTGGGCTACTTGCCCTGCGTCCGAAAGTTTCACCTGGTCCTAATGTCGCTCCACGTGGCTCTGTGTTCTCACTCCCTCCTTGCATTTCCTCCCTTGTCTTCTTATCTTCCCCCTTTACTTGCAAAGTGAAAAGGGAATTTCTCTCCATGTCCATTGCAGGTCAGTTTTACTTTATTCTTTGAAGTTTTATGGCTAACAAACACCCAAGCCCTTAGGGTCTAAGAACATTCCCAATCACCATGGTGATAAAAAAAAATTATCTTATAAGGATCTCAAGCAGTTTGTAAGTATTGCCTGATAGAAAGTCTCCTCCACCCTATCTTACATCAGGAGAAAGTAAATGTTTTGATATTCTGAGGCAAAGTCAAAATAGAAAACAATTTTCAGCTCATCAGCCCAGTTCTTTTACGCACAATGTGAGTATCAGTGAAAGCCCTGCCCGAATTACAAACATCCAGGTCAGAATGTCCCTCAAACGCACGTTCCCAAGCAAGGGAAGTTTTTTTTCTACCTGCTCCTTCTCTTCTTTCCTTTCCTTCTCAGGTACCCAATCACCAGGTGAAGTAAGCTAAGGGGCAAGTGGTTCTCACCCAAGCCGCCTCTTTGTCCTGTCCCTCCTTGGCAGAGGTGCAGACCTGCTGATCTGAGCAAGTGAAATGCAAAGGGGCACCCCTCCCAGCTCTGGGTTTGGCTGTGTGGGGAGAGGATGGAGGAAGATCCCTTCCCAACAGGACCCACTGACAACTGATTCACCTCGGTGCCTGAAATTGAGGAAATGGAGTTGCTATTTTGGGGTCTGTCAAGAGTGCATTAAGCACTTTGATAATTTAAATTCTAATTGACTTTTTCCCTCACATTAATTGCAGGGAGGTGATTTGGCTTCCTGGGGGTTACTTCTTCCTTTGATTGGCAGCCTGGGGCAAGTCTCTTTCCGAGGTATCTGGGTTCTAAGTAACCAATTTGCAGAGGAACTTTCAGAATCCTATTGTATTTTAATATGGGGACTATATGAATTCCACTGTCTTAACCTAAAAGTTTTTCATTTCTTGATTCCCTCTTCCTTTTAACTCCATCCTTCTCTGGACCAATACGAACATCTTGAAGGTAAATAAATCCATCAAGATGGGTCATAACCCTAAACACCTAAATTTTATATTGGAGCCTGTAAAACAGGCCAAAGTCAGTTAAACTTTCCCAACGCCCTCCTATCTGCATCCCCCAAACCAAAAAACATACCAGCTGTTTGTTTTTAATGTGTCTATTTTTCTTGTTAAAAATAGATGTTCTTGTATTTAGTGTGTGTTACAAAAATAAAACGCATTTGCAAAACCGACAAAGAACCTAATGCCAAGAAATTGCATTTTGACTGATCCGTAGGGGAGTGCAAATGGATTAAGTATTAACGTGGCTGCTACAGCTGAGGTTTCTGCTTCGTGATATAACCTCAAAATGCTGTGGATGTGACAAGACGGTACAAACTTTCAGTTATAAGATGAATAAAGTCTGAAGATCTAATGTATGACATAGTGATTATAGGTTGTTAGAACTGTATTGTATAATTGAAGTTGGCTAAGAACTTAAATGTTCTCACCAAAACAAATAAACAAGTGAGGTGATGGTTGTGTTAATTAACTTGATGGGGGGAATTCTTTCTCAATGTATACATAAATCAAATCATCACATCGTATACTTTAAATATCTTATACTTTTGTTTGTCTATTAGACCTCAGTAAAGCTGGAAAAATATGTCATGGATGTGTACTTGTCCTCAAATATAAAATAATTTAATCAGAATCTATTTTTAATGGTTTGGGGAGATGGAGTGGGTGGAGGAAAGAATAAAACTTTACCTCTATCAACCCCCATAGTAAGACCTTTGTCACTTAATAAGTTTAATTAAAGTGAACTGATGAGACAGGTTTTTCTCTCTGGGGTCACCAAAGCCAAGCCCTCTCTACAAGATGACTGGCTACCTGTTTCCCATATCCCTATTTTACAGCTACTCCTACAAGTCCCCCCAGTTATAGATACTATTTGCATTAGAGTGGCCCACTCCCATAAGAAAAAAAAAAAAAAAAAAAACCTGAGTTCTTAAAAAAACTAAAAATGCAAATATTTTAAATTAATTGTTTTCAATTGCAATTAGGGATGGGCACTAACTTCCACCTCTAAGAATAGGACTTTGCTGGTTTCCTGGAGTCATTATTAAATATGAGATCTGGGGAATGTGTTTGGTAGGACAGGTACTAAGCCTTGATGCTCCTTGCAGAGTGATTTCCGAGAAAGTTCCTGAAAGGTTGGCAGATTGGCAGAAAGAATGAGATTTCCTGCCAAATTAGATCAAGTTTGTACAATTAGAGTACTTCCAAAGAAGAAATGTTTGCACCCCCAGTAAGGTACAGAGGCTCAGATCAATGAGTGTCACAGTCTGGGTTCCCTGGGAAGCATTTGAATCAGAGATTTGCATGTAGGAGACTTCTGAAGGATGCCCTTGGGATTGACACCCATAGAAGAGAAGAGGAGAACGCAGGACTGCACACAGTGAGAAGCTGAAACTGTAATGCTGGATATCTCAATGGAAGATTCAATCGACCCTGCAGGGAGTTCTAAAGATGGAATCACCTTCAGAGACGCCCCACTGGGGAGCGGAAGGGAAAAGATTTTGTACCACATGTCAATTTGTTATTGGATATGGGCCACCCAGGAAGGAGATGAGACCTTGGCCAGTGGACTCTTCTTCAGCTGAGGCAGTTCCTACAGTGGCAGACGAGGACAGCTTGTCTGCAACACTCCCTGTAGGAATAAGTCATTCTTGAAGGCAGATCTGAGCAGTGCATTGGGTGATGTAGAAGTAAGTAGTGATGGTAGAAAGGCTAGTGCTGTGTGAGCTGGTAGGATTGTTTGTTTTTCAGTTTCGAGGTAAATACAGGAAGAAGAATGCACTCAGAGTCATTTAAAAAATTTCCTCTCATGTTCGCCAAGATATTTCTTCATGAAGAACACTCTACTGTGTATTTAGCACTCCTAGTGGATGTTCTTGGCTTACCTGAACTGTGATCAAAAAGGTATAAATATTCTTATCCAAATCCACAGTCTACGGGGGAAAAAAGGGTGACAGATAACTGACTGCTGAAGGATAACCTTAAGACTCTAAAGTGGAGGTGGGGATGCACTCAGCCTTCACAGGTGGTGTCCAGCCACTTTCCACTTGGGCCATCCAGGCTCCTTAATGGAGCAATTTGTGCAAAGTTTTCTATCTGTGAAGGTACAGCTCTGCTAGAATACATGTGGAGGTGTTTTAAAGCATTTTGTTTGTTTTTACAAAAATCAAATCTTGTTCTTGGCCTTTTTGTAGTTTCTTATTCCATGGAGATATATGTTTGTTTGGTTTTTTTTTCAACATACAAAACACAAATATTTTACCACTGTATCTTATAATTTTAATATTTGAAATCTTTGTGGTCTGGTTCTATTGTCTATTATTTCTGCTTATTCACATTCATGTTGTCGTGTTTATGTAACAGATCGTATTTGACTGTGTGCTGTTTTTTGTATTTGAAAATAATTTAGTAATGATTGATGAGGAAACGTGTCTTTGGAGAATATTTTTGTCTGTTCCTGGAACATTACTATCAGTAAAGGACCTGCTTAGTACAAGTTCAAGGCGTGCTGCTTTTTGGACCAGGTGATACAAACCTGGGCTGCAAATCCATCTAAGCGATGGTTGACTTTTGGCTTTCCATTTGCCTGGGGGTATAGGCCTTTAGATCCCAGTTTAATATATTTGGGGAAGAAGTAGGATTTTCCACCACGGGGTTTGCTGGGCAGGCTGTAACTTCTTTCTTTTGCTTTGGGAGGCCACCAAAACAGCACCTCAGTTTGCATGTTTCTTCAAGTTTCACAATTGCTTCCGGAGGTCAAAGTGGCTTTGTGTGGCTTGCAATGGACATGGAGAGAAAAGGGAAAAAAAAAGCTTATCCTTTAAGACAAGTATTTTTTTTTTTCAGCCCAAGAGAGGCAGTCATGTTCAGTGATAGAGAGAAAATTCAGTTTCTCCTTATAATTAAAAACTAGCACATAGTAATTACCTAAGAAAAGCCTCTCACACATAACAATGTAATTTGGACCATCCAGTTTAGGGTAATTTTCCTTACTTAAAAAGCACCAAACACAATTAATGATGAATAACTTTTAAGGGAATAATGAACTTTCATCTTTTCTATTCACTATGACTCCAACTTGAAGAGATAAATTTCTTATTTCGGGAACTAGTTACCCACAAATGAACCCTTATGACATAAATGAAACTCTTTAAGTGCCAGATATAGTTCCATGAGGTCGATTTAAACCAAAAATATTTCATTGTCGCAAAGAAATTATTCCATCTCCCTTGCAATGCTGTGGTTTATGACAGAGTTATTATTAGCTTTGACCATAATTATGACACTGTGACAGCTTCCCCACCTGCCCAGACCAAGAGTGATCTCCCTGTCTCTGGAATGCTGGTTGTACTTACACTTCATACCACTCAACTGGCACTTAGCATTGCATACTGTTACTTAGCTTTTTATGTGCTTGACTAGCTCCTCAAAGAGAATGAACTCTTAAAGGACAAGGACCCTGCTATGCCATGCCTTGTTATAAGTCCCTGAAGTACCCAGTCCCAGCGCCTTGTTCACAAGGTGCTAAATACATACTTGTTGATGGTAATGATGATTAATATCTGACTTGGGCAAGAAATGTATCTTATTCATTGTTTCATCAGTTCCTATCACATTGCCTGGCCCTGAGTAGGTGCTCAAGAACAATTTACTGAATTAATGAACAAATGAATGAAGGGATGAATCATTAGATGAAAACCTGGTTAGAAATATACACACAGAAAGTGAAGAACATCATAATCAGTTTATTTTTCAGGCAACTTTTTTTAAAAATGCAAAAATAGTCAACACTTTCTCCTTTTTCTTTTAGTTGACCATGAAAAGATAGACTATGTCTGCTCATAGGCAGAAGCAGCTCTCTCTGATGGAGATATGATAAAGACTTCAACTTAAGAATCCAGGAACCATTTTTAAATTTCAGTTCACGATCCCTTAACCAATATCTTTGGGAATCAAATGTGTTTTGAAATTCAGAGCAACACACTTTTCTAGAGGAAAATGAATAAATATTCATCCAAAGTGAATATTTTTTAAAAAGGAAGACTAAATGAATTTAACACAAGGTCAAGTTTTGATGCTAAATGAGGTTGTCACAAATTTATGAAAGTGAATCAGTTTTTAGAGTTTTAGTTTTCTGAATTGTGGATAAGGGATTTGGACCCTGAGTTTATTGTCTATTTAGGAGGCAACATAATAAGGTCAAACACCTGCATGGAAATTCTGCCCCTCTTCTAATCCACTCATTATTCTAATCTCGATATTTACAAAAGAGTCATCTCTCATGTTCTCCTCTTCCAATTTTGCAGCTTGGGAGAAATGTGTGATTGTGAGGTACAACGGAGAAAACCCTCACATCATCCAGGGTCTGCTGTTTGGTCTTGGCTGTTCAGGGAGGCTGGCTCGCTCCAGAGTGCCCCTGTCAATCTCTGTGTCTTGGTAGTGCTGTTCTTTGCACCTCAGACCAAGTAAGAAGCATTCCTGGAAAGCTCTGATGTCAGCAGCTGTTCTTCATGAACAACAAGTTAACTTAAAAAATGTTCTACAGCAATGTAAATCTTTTACCTTTTGCCTCATCCTTATAGAAATGAAGCCCTTCTAGACTCAGATAGATCGATAAGCATTTTCTGAACAGAAGTGTGTCAGATTCGTCTTCCTTAAATTCTGCATCGACTGTGTCATTTTCCTGCTCTAAAACTTTCAAAAGCTTTCCATCGCATGCTGAGTCAAGTCCTTCAAGACACTTATGCTGTTCCCTCTAGCTTCTTCTCTAGTCTCCTGAAGGTGCTCAGCGTTGTAGCCCTGCTTTTTTTTCCTCCGCTACCCTTCCATCCCTTTGCCCCTCCCTTCCTTTCTTCCACAAGCATTTATTAAACATTTTTATGTGCCAGACACTGTCCCTGCCTTCATGGAGCTTCCTTGTAATCTGTGCTTTCGCAGCAGCCACTGTTGGTACCCTCCTCAGGTCCCCTCACCCATATCCACTTGAGTATCCATTTGTCCAATTTCCAGTATCCCCATTTCTTTACCTGGGGATTTTCTCTGAGCTAAAGAGCTTACTCTGTCACCTATATGGCAGGCCGAAGTGTTGGCAAATTAATGCCACTCCTCCCATCATCCTTCAATCAATGGCTGGAATACTGATTACACCAGCTCCCTCCCCTCCTTGGGGAGGGACAACTCTGAGGTGCAGCTTATATACTGGATCCCAGAATTTCCCAGTAGGATTTAGTTCTACTTGCCTCCAGTGGAAGCTTGTTTACTAATGAGCCCTTTATTGGTTCTCTGTCCTTCTCTGTCTCATTTCCCCTTTCCCTTACCAAATTTCCTGGGATTAACTTCACAATAAACTACTTGCACTTGAGTGTTATCTGGTTCAGCTTGGGGGAAACCCAAAGTTATTTCCTGAATGGCCTTGCACTTTCTTATGTCTGCATAAGAGCTAGCACCGAATGGTGGGAAAAGCATAGATTTTTCACCAATCAGAGTTTGAATCTTGGTGCTGCCATAGATTAATCTGTGACCTTGGGCATATTTATAGATATGGGGAACTGGTTTAGCACCATATGAACCTGAAGTTGGCAATGGCACATAGTTGGCACTAGAGTTGAATTTTATTTTTCCAAGTTCTCATATCTTTATTCGAGCTCTTCTCTCCTGCTGGAATGTTCTTTTCCACCAAGTTTTGCTTGTAGAAACATCGTATTCACCTCTGAGTTCACCTCAGCCATGAGGTTTTCTCTAACTAATGCAGCAAGGAATGAGATCTTAAGCTCCTAGGTTCCTGTAGCGTGTGTTACTAGGAGTGCTTACATAGCACTGATTGTGTGCTAACCTGCTTTATAATGATTTGTCTCCATCTTCTCTCCCCCACTCATTATAAACTGGCAGTGAGCAGGAACCACATCTGCATTTAGGGCAAGGCGTGTTATTTGCTGAGCATCAGCCAACCTCTTCTAGCTCTGTGGTTGGTGGAGCCGTGATAGTCAGCTCACAATTGGGGAAGCAAACAAAGATCCCATGACACTGATTATTATACCCACGTAACTTTGTTTCCTTTCCCATTTATGAATACCCTGCGTCTTGGTCCATCTGAGCTGCTGTTAACAAAAATACCATAAAATTGTGGCTTATAAAGAACAATTTATTTCTCACTGATCTGGGAGTTGTCCAAGATCAAGATGCCAGCATATTTGGTGTCTGGTGAGAGCGTGCTTCCTAGAAAGTCCTCTTCCCCACCCCTCCCACCCCCATAATCTCACATGGCAAAGAGGCAAGGGAGCTCTCCTAGTCTTCTTTCATAAAGACACCAATCCCTTTCATGAGTACTCTGCCCTCGAGATCTAATTATCTCCCAAGGGCTCCACCTCCTAATACTATTACCTTGGGGTTAAGTTTCAACACAGCATATGAATTTGGAGAGGACACAAACATTCAGAACATAGCACCCTGCCATTCTTTTAACAGTTGAGGAAAAAAAAAATAGATTGACCTTTTCTTTCCCAGGATCTTGAGACCTAGGACAATAGGCAGTTAATCTCAAGGCAAATCCTGCCAATGAGCTGTACTCTCTACTCAAAGCTCTTCTTTGTGTTCTTCCCCCACCCTTCCTTGGGGGACCCTCCTAAAGGTGAATGTCCTGAATGCTTTATTCATGACTGCAGCGCTTCTGTGAGGAGGCTTCTCTGGAGAAACGGGAGGCATGGTGGCCTGCTGCTGCTGCCCTGAGGTCGGCAATCTTTCTTTTGACCCACCGGGCTCCCTGCAGGTAACCACTCTTTTTATGCCATCCACCCACTAGCAGGAGCAGCAGAAAGGGAACAAAAACGATGCAAGATCACATTTTGCTTCTTTTGTTGGTTGTTTAGTATTTATTTTATGAAAGTTTTTCATGCACATAATATGAGTTAAATAGTCCATAAGACTAATTACCAAAACCAAGAATTGTTCTCTCTCTATGCCCAGCCTATTCTAGCTCCCCGGAGGAACCACAAGCAACAATTTAACTCTTTTTTTTTTATTTACTTTCATATCTCTGAATAACATGCTTACATTGTTACTTCTTCATCCTCCATGATGACTAAAACTAAGGGAAAAAAATCAAGATTTTTCCACAGCATTGCCACGCCTCCCACATACCCACTTCCTATCCCTTTAGCCTTTCAAAACAGTTTATAATAATGTAGACTATATCAATAAACATTGTTTACACAATTGCAGTTATGTAAACACTGTTTATTACTCAACCAGATTGTATATGCTTACTTTTCCTGTCTTGCACATTTATTTTTGTTTTCCTAGAAGTTAACAATTGTCTTGTTTTATCATTTGCTTAGTTTTCTATGAAGTTAGCATTAATTCAGCTCCAGATACTTCCACAATAGGTTAAATATTCTCTTAATATTATCAGCTATTCTATCAGTTTCAACTGATAGATATTTTCAAAGATATCTTTCCCAGGTGGAACATTCTGACTTTTTCATCCCAGCCTGGATGCTCTTCATCTCTAGTACATAATTGTCATCTTGAGAATCTCTCTTTACCATAATTCCAGAAATTTCTTTTCCTTCCCTCTTTTTGAGACTTTGCATGTTTGAAAATATTTTTATTCTACGCTCACACTAAATTGATAGTTTGGCTGAATAAGAGATCTCTCACAATTCTAAAGGCAATTCTCTATTGTATTTTAACTTCTACTGTGGATGTTTAGAGATCTAAACCAATTATAATATAATAGTTGACCCTTTATATAAGAACTGTTTTGTCCCTCTAGAAACTTATGAATTTTTTTGTTTTTGTTTTTGTTTTACCTAGATTTAATGATGACATGCCTTGGTATGTGGATCTACTTTTCTTTTGGGCTTTGCAGTCAGAGGGATTTTTGATTTGGAAACTCATGTCCAAATTTACTTAAATTATTTTCTTTGCTTATTCATTTCCCTCAATTTTTTCCCATTCTCGTTCAGAAATTCTATTATTGAGATGTTGGAGCTCCTGGATGAATTGTCTAAATTTTCTTATCTTTTCTATTTTCTTCAACTTGATTTTTCAACTCTTCTAACAAGTTTTACATTCTACCATCTTATTCTGTGATTATCTCATTTCTATGGTATACCAGTCTTCTTTCATGGATGTATTAATTTTTAAAAAATCTCTCAGAGGATATTATAGGTAATTTTTAAAAAATCTTCATATCTCTTTATAGTTTTCATTTTTTTCAAGTTGTCTTTGTTTTTTCCTATTTGTTTGTTGTCAAAAACTGTGAAAAATGTAAGATTTTTACCACACTTACAGTCTAACAAATTGCATGGATGATGACAGAAGACATGAGACTCCTGAGTCAGAGACAAAGGACTTTATTACTCACAGAAATAGCTACAGCCAGAATATCAGCATTTGCATCAGTTTCCTAAGCATAATTTTTCACACACCAACACAAAGAAGCCTGAGTGATGCCTGTACGTAGAGTAGATTGGGTTAAAGGAAAGGAATCCCAAGTTTAGAGAACCCTAATTTTTTATAATATACAGTATGTGTTTCTAATTCTTGCTTTAGAGTAAGATAGTATACTGGACAGCAAACAAACCTTCCCTTTGCCTTGAAGGGAGACACTATATCTTTCAAGGCTGTTTGCTATTCAAAGGTAGCCTGGAGCAAAGGCACAGTGTCTCTACTTGAAAAACATGCAGGAATATGAGAATTATTGCAGAGAATTATCTCCCAACATTGTTTATTCTCTAGCTTTTATATTAAACACTTTTATCACATGTCTGGTGATCCTTGACTATCTGCTCATATTTAAGCACTGCCTTAATGGTGTGAGCTTAGCTAGCTGCTTGAGTTTTGAAAGTCAAGTAGAATAAAGAAGACCAGGGATAGTGCAATGGAGAAGCAGGTTTCGACATTTAGGATTTAAGCTTCTACCTAACCTCATTTTTCAGTATCGTTTCTTTGTCTTCAGCTATGCCTGGTATCCCTCAGTCCAGAGGCCCTTTGTTTAATGTTCTGTAAGCTGCACTGTTTAGTGCAGTAGCCACTAGTCACACGTGGCTATTGAGCATGTGGAATGTGAGTAGTCCAAAGTGAGATGAGCTATAAATGTAAAATACTAATCAATTTCAAAAAACTTAGTACAAAAAAATGCAAAATATCAATAATTTTTATACTGATAATATGTTACATTGGGTTAAATAAAATATATTACAAAATTATGTTTACCTTTTTCTTTTTACTTTTAAAAATGTGGCTGGTAGAAAATCTGAAGTTTGCGAAGGGCTTTTTGGTGATACCAAAAAGATATTCGCATATTTCTTTTAATTAGAGGAAGCCAATTTTCAGGGATATTTAGTTCCTTTCCTTTAACTACCCAATGAGTCCTTTTTCCATCATAACATCTTCCTCTGTGCTACCCTAAGAAAAAGGTACTTTAATTTTAGAAACTCACGTGATTAGATAAGGCCCACTTGTATAATCTGGGATAATCTCCCATCTCAAGGTCTATAACCTTAATCATAGGAAGTCCATTTTCCAGTATGGTAGTATATACACCGGTTCTGGGGATTAAGGTGTGGAAGTCTTTGGGGGACATTATTCTACTTACCACACTATCATTATTTTCATTTTACAAATGATGAAACTGAAGCACAGAGAGATTAAACTCCATGTTCAAGGTTGCACAACTAATAAGTGTTAGAGCTGGGTTTTGAACCAGGCTGTTTAGAACCAGAGCCTACTATAACAGGGCTTTGGATGACTGGGAAGTAAGAACAAAACAGGAAAAAAAAGAGGTTAAAAAGGCTGGCAGAGGCAAAAGTCACCTTTTGGCAGAGGCCTTAAATATGTGAACTGCATTCCTGCCGGAAGGCTTATCTCTACTATTTTTAAAAGCTTAGATAATGAGAATGGAAGAAACATCCTTTTTGTTGTTGTTGTTAAGGGGTTTAAATCACATAAGACCCATTCATGATGACAAGTATATAGGTTCCAGGAAAACTGATCAACTGTAGGTCTGTTTGAAATTGATAAAAATTCCTGACCCCCACTGAATTGTGGACAGAGGGATGTGTCCTTTGTAGCATTCCTGACTCACCAGTTTGATGAAGGCCTTTGTTTCACAGCTGGGAAGAATGTAAGGAAGGATGTTCCGACATGATAGAAGGAAAACCGAACTGGGACAGACATCTAGGTTCTCAACCTGCCTCTGACTAGCTGCGTTATCATGAGTAAGTGGCTCCTTTTCACCTCTCTGAAGCTCAGTGTCCTATTCGAAAATGAGTATATGTTTAAATACTTAAAACCTTTTTATTATGAACATTTGGAAATACACATAACAGTGAAAAATATAGTGTGATAAGTACTCATACACTCACCTCCTATATTTAATTAGTATTTTGCTTTTCCCATATTTGTTTTTAAGTACACACACATATGTGTGTATTTGTGTATATAGCCCACTGTATCCTAGGGTTTCACATCCATGGATTCAACCAACGGTGGCTCAAAAAATATTTGAAAAAAAATTCCTAGAAAGTTTCAAAACAGCAGAACTTAAATTTGCCATGTACTGAGCACTATGCTGAATCCATGTGAACAAAGTAATGTGTAGCCATATCCTGCTGTAGCCTAGTTGCAAATATTACACCATTTTATATAAGGGACTTGAGCATCCACAGATTTTGGTATAGGGAGAGGGGTGATTTCCTGGAACCAATCCCCCATGGATACTGAGGAACAACTATAGATATAGATAGAGATATAAGTATATAGAGTTAATTAAAAAATTGTTTTTGCTGAACCACTTAAAAGCAAATTACAAAAATCATGACATTTCACCCCTAAATACTTTAGTATTTATCTCCTAAAATTGAGGACATAATCCAATATAACAATAATATAATTATATCTATGGAAATTAACAATTCCCTTAAGATTATTTAATATTCAATCTGTATCCAAATTTCTTCCATTGTCCCTAAAATGCCCTTATAGCTCGTTTTTCAAAGCAGGAGTCAACCAAAGTTTATGTAAATAGGTCTTCTTTAATCTGTAACATGCTTCATTATTATATTATTATTATTATTAATAATTATTATTTTCCTGACATATACATTCTGATCATTAATAGTGCTTCACTCTAATAATGATTCTATGATGATCAAGGCCAACCTTTGTGTAGGGGGTTCTTCTTGGGGAGGGAGAGGAGAATGAGACTCGAGGCTTCCATATCATATGGGGCAACCCAGTCAGACACTACTGAGGGCAGTAAGAACGGGACTTAGAATTTGAGGAAGAGACTCTAATTTACAAGATGTCTCTGAGGTATGTGCATGGCGGGAGAAGGACAGGACCCCTGCGTGCCCAGGCCAAGGCAGTACAGTCCTGGAGATGTGGATAGGATATTGAGAAAATCACTACTATCGTAAAGAAGCATAAATAGTATGTGTATTCGTAACATATCCAGGGTTGTTTTCTTAAATATTACCTAGCTGTAGGTGTGCTTTATTCCATTTCCTCTTTATCTCTCCCTTTCATTTATTCAACAATTATTTATTGAGCACCAAACATGTACCAAAAACTGTTCTAAGCACTGTTCTAGCCAAAAATATCTGCTCTCATAAAACTCACATTCTAATGAGGGAGACAGACAGCAATATACGTAAGGAAATAGATATAAGTATAACACACACATTTTATAGTGAAAAGTGGTAAGGAGGAAAAAATATGGTTTGGGGTGAAAGGAAGTATGAAGGTCAGAGTGACAAGTTACAGTTTTTGATGGTGCATTAGTTATCTACTGCTGAATAACAAATTACCCCAAATATCTGTGGCTTAAAACAGCAAACATTTATTATCCCACAGATAATTTCTTGCTCAGGAATCCAGCTTAGCTTCATTAGCCTCTGCTGCAGGGTCTTAAGGCTTTAATAAAGATGTTGACAGGAGCTGTAGTCATCTCAGGGCTTGAATGAGGGAGGATCTACTTCCAGGATTACTCACGTGGTTGTGGGCAAAGATTCAGTTTATTGCAGGTTGTTGGACTAAAGGCCTCAGCTTCTTACTGGCTCATGGCCAGAGGCCCCCTCAGAGCCCTGTCACTTCAGCCTCTGCAGAGGGCTGCTCACAACATGGCAGCTGGCTTCCCTCAGATTGAGCAAGTGAGAGAGCAAGAAAAGGAAGCGAGGAAGCCACAGACAATTTGTAACCTAATCTCAGAAGTGACATCCCGTCCTTCTTGCATTCTCTTTCTTAGATGTGAGTCACCAAATCCAGGGGTGGGGATTATACAAGGGCACGAAGGCCAGGGGATGAGCATCATTGGGGCCATCTGAGAAGCCGCCTTCCACAGGTGGGATGGTCAGTGGAGGCCTCACTGAGAAAAGGGAAATTTGGATAAAGACATGTAGCAAGTGAGAAAGGGAGCTGTGTCTGGAGAACACATGTTCCAGACATGGAACAGAACATGCAAAGTTTTTCAGATAGGAGCAAGGCTGGTATATTTTCCATGTAAGTATCATCAACCTAACCATCTCCAAGGTTCTTCCATATTTTGACCCCGAATGCACTAATCAATAAGAGCTCTTTATTCAATGATCATACACCATCTACCACATGTCGGGCTCTGTGCAAGGCCAAGAGTGTCAGAAACCCTGAGCTCAACAAATCAAAGGAAAGTTTATCAGGCCTGTGTAAACTAACGCCTTGTTTTTAAGAGGATGGTTGTGATTTTGACTATCCTACAACAGCTTCCTTTAAACTAAGAAATTATCTGGAAGCAAAGATACTCTCAACCTATCAGGGGTTGTTAACCTGGAATCTGTGCATAGAATTCAGGGTCTAAGAACTCGGATGAAAAATTTTACATTTCTATTTTTACTGTGTCTTAACTGAAATTCAGCATGTCCTTCCATTGCTAGTGTTGATGTGGTAGCCAGCTTCCCAGAAGGCTCCAGAGACCACACTCCCAGTGTTCACACCCCTGTGCTGTGCCCTCCCAGGTTATACCAGAGTCAATCTGTGTGACCAGTAGGATGCCACTTCTGAGATCAGATTATAAACGACTATGGCTTCTGTTTCCAGCTTTTGTTCTCTTTCTCTGTCACTTACTTTGCGAGAAGCCAGCTTTTGTGACTTGATGACGCATGACAAGGAACTAAGGGACCTAGCCAAAAGCCTGAAGACCTGAGACATACCAACAGCTGCATGAGTGAGCTTGGAAGTGGATTCTCCAGCTTTCAGGTGGCACAGCCCCAGTCCAGAGCTTGACTGCAACCTCGTGGGAGACTCTGAGTAGAAACAGCCCAAATCCCCTGCTGAACTCCCGACTCAGAAACTGAGTGTGATGATATTCCTTATTCTTAAGATGCTAAGTTGTGTTACACAGCAATAGGTAACAAATACAGTAGGTGGCAAACATAGTAGTATTAACAGCACCTGGGATTTTGTCAGCAGAGATCACAGTTACTTTTAAATCATATCATAGTTATGGCATAGAGAGTCAATATATCATCATTACTCTGAAATTACAGAGAAACTTTTTTTATACATTAATAAAGAAGCACATATATTACTTTATCATAACCCAAATCTTTTGATAATTGAATTTCAATAAAATTATGTCCCTTATAATCTTACATATGTAGTTTAATTTTTTTTACATTTAAAAACATTCTTCAGAAAAGGGGTCCATAGGCTTCACCAGATAGGCACAAAAATGGTTTATGATCCTGAATTTGGGAGTCCTGCTTTCTCTTTGCTGATGCACACAGGGATTAAAAATACCTCCCACAGGCACAACTAAGTTCTTCACGACCAAGATGGCAGAATCTTCCAGGTGCCAGGCCAGCTGTCTGCCATAAGGAATGTGATGAGCATGGTTGTCCAGGCTGGCCTGCTGGAGCCAGCAGGAGGAACAGCTTCTGCAGCAAGCCTGGACTCCTCCTGCACCTGGAGCTCCTCCTGCCCACGGTTTGCATAAAACATTGCTCTTCCTTTTTCATCCAGTCTCAGAAGTGCTCCTTTTCATTGGTTGCCAACCCGAAGCATGCAGAGCACAGCGGAATGCAGTCACTGTGCTGACAGCCCTGCGAAGTCAGCACAAAGCACCCATGACCTGAGGGGGCCAGGCTCATCAGAGGCAGCCCAGAGGGGTGAGCTTAATGTCGAAATCCCGCTGAAAGGAGTTTCCTTTGATCCTCAGGAGTCTGTCTAGAGGAAGCTGGTCCTGGGGCAGCCTCCATCCCTTTGTGAATGGGTGGAAGGGACCAGGACCTCAACTTCTGTGATAAGAGCATGTCCTGCTCTTAGAGGTCCTCAGTGACACAGCTAGAAGAAAGCTAGAGAATGTTGGCTATCTTCTAATCTCAGTCCCATTTCAGAGATGTGGACATCGAGACCGTGAAGGGTGAAATGTCTTCTCAGGATCATGAGATTCATTTGCCAAGAGACAGGTCAAACCATTGGTGTCCTAATGAACTGTCTCACTGGCTATTTATTTCTAAGGCCTGTAAGGAGGCCGGGAAAATAAAAGTGTGTTGAAGGCGGGAGTGAGCACAACACAATCTGGGTGCTCTTTTTTTTTTTTTTTTTTTTTGCTATTTTATTTTATTTTTTAATATTTTATTTTTTTACTTTACCCACCCCCCCCCTTCACTCCTTCCCCTTGGTAACCACTAGTCCATATCCATGAGTCTCTGTTTGTTTGTCCTGTTCCTTTGTTGCTTTTAGGTTTATATCCCACATATGTGATATCATGTGATTTTCAATCTTTTCTGTCTGACATTTCACTTATCTCAAGGTCCATCTATGTTGTCGCAAATGACAGTGTTTCATCTCTTCTTATCGCTGAATAATATTCTATTGTATATATGCACCACAGCTTCTTTAACTAATCATCTATCATAGGACATTTTGGTTGTGGGTGTTCTCTCTATTTATCAAAACCTTATACATTTTCATTCAAGGAAATAGAAATAATGGTGGGCCTGGATGAACTTCATTTTAATCTTTTCTTTGTAAAAACCTTCTCCCCATCTCTCCTTCCTCCTTCCTTCACTCCAAAAGTAAAGAACACCCACATTTTGGCAAGGTCTTAGGTCACAAAACTGCATTTTGTTGTGAATTTCCTAATCCTAGGTCAATTACTTTACTTTTAAAAGGAAGCTGTACTCCAAGCTGTTATAATACACCTGGCCTGGGGTGAGCAGGCAGGAAAGAGAAGGTGAAAGTGCTAGGGACTCCTTATGACCTGGGATGAGTTGAGAAGGAAGAGAACCCTGCTCATTGGTCAGGGTTGAGCTAGAGGTGTCTGAGGAAAACTTGGCTGTCAGGAGCATCCCTGTATCTCCACTGCCTACAGCAGTACGATACAGTAGGTAACTAAGAGAGATTTGTGTCTTGCTGATTGCTGGCAGATGAGTAAAAGCACCCGAATAGCTGATCCGTGGCTTCCACAGCCATCTCTATTCTCTCCCTGCAGATGAGATGGGCCACCAAACCCTAAGGTCCTAACTAATCCAAGCCAGAGCTAGATCTCAAATGTGCCTTTCTGGGCTCCAGTAACAAAAATACAAGGAGCCCAAACAGGGTTCTGGATTGTACATGTATGTATATATGCACCTTGCCAATATGCACCTCTGTAGTCAGCTAACAGGAACTGGTAGACATCCATCAAAGGCAGACAGCCAGACCCAAAGCTGTGGAATCATGACCCCAAATCTAAAGTTTATCTTCTCCATCTTTGTTATAGACAGCAGGAACTGGGTCTTTGTCTTAAAGAGTAACATTGTGACTTTCAACAGCTATCCCTGACCTAAGGTTTTTCATTGAGGTACATTTAATTAAAAACAACAAGAAACTTTAAATATAAAGTATATATAATATTGCATATTTTATGTATATATAAAAAGCGTATTCTTTTTATCTAGAATACTCTCATGAAAATCAAATTAAGAAAACAAACAGGAAAAAAGTATATTTTATTCAGCTTGTTTCCTTTTTCCAGTCTTCTCCAAATATTTGAATGCATGCTAAGTTGATGAGTTCATGAATTGGACACAGTGTTTTGAATTTCTGTAAATTCCTTAGATTACACCAGAAAAGGATTTTTTTTTCCTTTTTGTTACATATTTAGGAGGGAGAAAAAACAAGAAATAAATGCCTCCAATAGTTAAAGGTAATGCGATTTTAGTAATTCAGATCAACAAACATTTGTTGAGATCCTACTATACACAAAGCACTGAGCAGTGCCTTGGACAGTCATAAGTGAGCACAATAAATCCCCATAGATAAGGATCTGTGCCTTGGAATACCTATAATTATTATATACACAATAGATAGTGTTTACACAAATTGTGATAATGCATGCAGAAAGTGCAAAATGCAATAAAAGACTCCAAGCAAAATATTTTGGAGTAACAAAGGACAATTTTGGTCAAATGAGAGGGTTCAGCAGTGAATGAGAAGTGAGACAGAAAAGATAGTGAGTGTAGTAATAGAGTAAGTTAAGAAGGTGAGAATCGTAATGAAATAAATGGCAAAGGTAAAGAAAAATCAATTTTCTCCAAATGGGGAGTATGGAACTTGGATCTACCATTCAATTTCTCTCTCTCCTCTCTCTCTCCTCTCTCTCTCTCTCTCTCTCTCTCTCTCTCTCTCCCTCTCCTCCACCTCCCCCCTCCCTCCCCCTCTCCCTCTCCCTCTCCCTCTCCCTCCACCTCCCCCTCCCCCTCCCCTCCCCCTCCCCCTCCCTCTCCCTCTCCCTCTCCCTCTCCCTCTCTCTCTTCAACAGGCTCTAGAGATACAAAAAGTTATAGAACTAAGGTTAAGTAGGGAGTGAGGAGAGCATTAACATTGTCAAAGATCAGCTTTTATTCAGAGACTCAAGAAAATAAGGTTGAGGGGTCCTGTGACCTAATTTTTTTCTACCTCAGAATTTCTTTCTTTATTTTGCCTAAGTGGTTTTTCTGTTTGTTCCTCCTTAATGAAAATGATAGATGTCAAAATGAAATAAGACAAGAGAATGTATCTGAGTACTGCATTTTCTTTTTCAACCAGGCACCTAAGTACATCCACAAATCAAACTCTACTCAGAAGAATGGCGATGTGGAAGGTGTTGTCATCATCCTTGATCTCTTAACCCCCTTCTTTAAATGACTCTTTGACCTTCTGCAGTTTATACTTTTTCTTAGCAATTTTTCTTAAATGCTATCCTTCCTGTTTTCTCTCTAGCTATTATGTTATCTATTTACTGCTGAATATTATTTCCTCCCTATCTACTCCTTGCTTATTTCAGCTACTTTTTCTTTCCTGATTATTGCCTTTTTTTACAAACATCCCCCATACGTCCCTTTTGGCACTTCTCCAGCCATTTTCCTTCTTAACTCTTATTTTGATCAGAGTCCATAAAAATGTTTACGTTTTATAGATAGAAAACCCATTCCCAAGGGCAAGCTTTGCAGGAAGTATCTCACAGGCCCCATTCATTAAATCTCATACCGTAACCTGGCCCCAAATGCTTGCTTCTCAGTTTTGCCTTCTGATGGTAGATTCTATCTGAGGTTGTTGGAGCAATGTCTTAAGAATAGAACCTAACTCTGAAGGATCCCAAGACCAGGTCTCACAGTGAACACCCAGTAAATTCCCCACTCCTTCTCCTTCTTCTGTTATGACCTAAAACACAAATGCTCATCCTACATGTTTTCTAGGGCAATAGAGCTCGATTGCCTCTGCTGGGGCACAATAAAATGTTTTAAAAACCTATTTACAGGTTTTTGCTGCCTGGTGCAGTGGATCCCACTACAAACCTGGAAGCTTCTCTTTCTGGATTCCTAAACTTTAAAAGGTTATTTTTGCATTCTTTTTGGACAATAGAAATGTGATTACCTTCAAGAGAGTTCTTGTCTACAAATATAATAGATCTGTTTACAACCCTATCTTTGTGCTATTGATGGAAGAAATACCTTCTTTGGTCATTCTCTGAATGCTGCCTAAAGATCCTCTGAGCCTCACTTTCTACTGTTTAAAACAAAATCATAAGTTTAATATTCAACAAGGCATTCTGCTATATTGTCAATGAAGCTTACGCCCATGGAGAAGACCTCCAGTTGCCCTCCAGAATCAAATCTCTCCCTCTACCTGGATATATGACCAGACTAAATTCCCGCTTTCCCTTGCTGTCATGGTGGCCCTAGGACAAAGTTCTCTCCAGTGAATGTGAGTCACACTGATTTGCTTGACTTCCAGGTCAGGTTCATAAGTCTTCCTACTGTTGGCCGATGGGGCAGTTGATGTTCAAGATGACTTTGGAATCCACATGTTGATGACGGCAGAGCAGCCATCAGCCTGGGTCCCTGAAGGATTAAAGAGGATAAGGGCTCTCCCTACCAGAATACCCACCATGACTATTTCGTGAGAAAGAAATAAGCTTTTTTCTTTTAAATCACTAAGTTTCTGAAGCGTAACAAATGAACAGACCATTTTTAATAACCTGAGAAGGCTTGTTCACTAAATCATGATCTTAAATGCAAGGGCTACACTACACCTCGTTTTTTCGTCAACTCTACAGTCCCTAGCACACCGCTCAGCATATAGGAAGCTCTCCGTAGATGTATTTCACATGAGTAGTGGTGCTTAGGAAACTTTATGTGGTGGGCTTGCACATGTGTTCACATGACAGCTTAGATGTGCAGAGAGCTATGCTTCTGGATCCAGTCTTCCTCATGATGCTTCCCCTGCTCGATGGCTAGGTATACAGAAGAAGAGAACTAAATGTTCAGTCTAGTTAAGCCTTTGCCTACTTCCATATCTAAACAGCCTCATTGGGTAATGTTTAGTCTTTGGGGATAATTGCTCTTATTTATACTCATTTGACTTTCTCCAAGATGGTATCTATATATATGAGGAAAACACTTGAGTAAAAGGGTGTCAGATCTACCTGGTATCTTCCCAGTGATAGAAGTGCAATCTAAATCCTTTATCTGAACACTGTCCTCTTAACTCAGTGGCACTGTCCCTTTTTGGCATGAGGTCTATTGCATAGAGGCCTCTTACAGATTCGTAACAGGAAGTAAATAAAAACCCATGTGCCTGACAGTTTTCCTCTCCACCTTTGTCTCTCTTCCTCCTACAGTCACCTGAAGCCCAAAAGAACCTGCACATCAAATTCTTCTTCTACCCAGCAAAGAAGGCTCATGGGCTAACCATCAGACAGAAAATTTGTCTCACCCTAGAGCTTATTCCTTAGTGTAGAGAAGTGTGTACTAGGTATGATTCTTGATGTGTTAAATGGGAGATAAAGGATTTGAGAAAGCCTTTTTCTGTCATAAATCTGATTTTCAAGTCTGTTTAGAAAACTTTTATTTTAAATAACAGATGCCAACAAATTGAAAATGATGAAACTCAAGGAAGAGAGTCTTTTAAAAAGATGTGATTGCAAATAATGTTCATGTTTCCCACATACCTTTTATAACGAGTCCCCCTAAATAATAAAATTCGTCTGGAACCCAGATAACTTGGTCTCACCAGAGAGTAACACACTATGAAATACAAAAAAAAAAAAAAAAAAGGAAACTTTTCTTAAAATTATATCTTATTCCAGCTCTGCTTGAGGCTTAGAACATCCTGAGATGTTGACTTACAAAAATAGATGAATAAAGGGTGAGAAGTCCATGATCTCATTTACCATCAAGCTCTTTATCAGCTGTAATGTTGGATAGGTGTCTGTTGCTTAATAACAAGCTGTCTCTCTTAAGCTCTAAGGAATAGGATTACTTTACAAAAAAAAATCACATTGGTTCTGACAGTAGATGTCCTGGAAATTAACGCAAAGCAAAGACAGGAAGCAGCTAATCAGTTTACTTGTCTTCCGCATCATATAGGAGCTCATTAAACTATATACGACCTAAATAATTGCGTGACTTGTTTATCTTTTTTCCTTTTAAAAAGGAGATTAAGTTAAACATAATTATTCAGGTCAGACAATCTAAAGTAGACATCTTAAAGAAAGACAGGGAGACTAACGCCTTGTAAAAATATTAGTGTCTATTATTCATTCTGACATTACAACAAAAGAGCTTTATATTTTTAAATTTAAAGCATATAATGTGAAATCTTCACTATAATCCAATGAAATTGTCACAATCATTGTTTAGCTTTTGCAGATGAAGAAACAGACTTCAAGAGTCAAGTGGCCTATTGAAGCTCCACAGGGAGGAAAACAAGAAGTAAATGGAGCCAGGACTTGAGCCCAAGTCCTCTGCCTCTTGATCTATTTTTATTTTGCTGTGCACACCATCCATCCTCATGTCTAAATGTTATTGCTTCTGATTTCCAACATCTGGTGCTTTTTTTGTTCTTCTTAAGACCACTGTGGCATGCTAACTGACCAAAGCCCAAACAAATGGATGGCAATGCTTTGCAGACATCCATGATGTAGGAACTGGCTTATTAGTAATTTAAATTATGCTATAAAATAATTACTTCTGCTCTATGACTTTAAGCCATCTTCTCTGTGATGATCAGACTTTCAGTCTAATAAAGAAAAAATTAAATTAAGGGTCTTTTTGTTTTGTTTTTGATGATAACTTAATACCAGGGCGTTGTTGGGAAGTATTTGTCACAAATTTCTACTGGGTCACCTGCCTCATTTGTGTGCAGAGCAGACACCTGCCAAGGCTCCTCTTTCCAAAATCTTCGTCTGGGGCAAAAGAGGGAATGGAAAATGAAGAGCTTTTCTTGCCACTGAGCCCACAGGTCTGAGAAGCCAGGAACAATACATAAGCAGGCAAATACAGCAAGAAACTCGTTTATACATTAACCAATATGCCTGGGTTCTGTTTCTTTTTCTGCATAACCATTTCTAACAGTTCTTACAAGTGTAAGTTGTTCCAAACTACTGACCAATTTTAAAAAGAAAAAGAGGATAAAGAGGAAGGAAGAGGAAAAGATGTATTTCTGTCTTTGAATGCTCGAAAACCTTTGTAGACTGAAACACTCTTTAAACACGGAGTCTGGCTCCTCTGGTCACTTTTTTTTTTGCGAGCCAAGGCAGACCACGTCCCACTCCCGCCCTTTCACTTTTCCTCTTATACTGATGAATTCAGACAAAACTTCCGTGAGTTCCTTAGGTGTGCGTAATGTAAGCAGTAATTCAATGCTTTATTAATTTAAAACAAAACTGCTAGCTTATATCTTCATTCTTATTTCTAGAATTGATCATTTAAAGCCACCTAAATTCAAACAGCTACATGTGAAAGTATTAATAAACTTGAATATTATCTGACCACTCCTTCCATGCTCCTGCATCAGCTCTGGGATCCTCCCACTGACTGATAGTCTTTAGCATTACACCTTGGGCACTTCCCAATTAGCATTGCTTCTTAGGAGCCTTTTGCAAAAGGTTTTAACATTTCAGTAAAGTTTATTTATTATTTTACACATCAGCAGAGATTAGCTTCAGCAGTCACAAATCCCATTTGCATCAGAGGCCTGGCTGTTAATACCCAAAACAGGCTGAATATCGGATAATCGGTGCAAAGTTATTTTAAAATAAAATTATAATTAGGTTAGTTATAATACAGTTGTCAAATCAAACATTTCAATTGGTCTCAAACCTCTCTCTGACTTCCATCTTGCAATTCCTAATTTATGTGTTAACTATGAAGACAATTGGGTAATTATGGAGATAGAGATCAGCTTTCTAAAGAGCTAGAACCAAAAACAAATTGGTTTTTAAGAATCAAGGTGGTCAGGACCATGGGTCGTTAGTGACCAGTACCATATGGGTCTGGGAGTCCTGGGGAGCAGGAGCGTTGCTTGGGGAGCTGGGAGCAGAACCGTAGAGGGTATAAGAGCTGTTTCACAGTTCTTTCTAGGGTCAGCCTACTTCCTGTCTTCAGTCTTGGTTCCCATGATTAATTTTCTCTGCTGAAAACCAAATGCAAAATGACCATCAACTCTGTATTGGACATGTATGTATTATTTATGAGACTATTACCATAACGATAGGAAACTCAGCTTTTCTTCTGAAAGTGTTTGACAGAAAAGCCACAGACCCTGCTTGTTAGTGGGTGAAGATAAAGAATCTCTCTTCTCCAGCAACTCAGCACCTTTTTACTTGAAGAGCTTTCAGGAATTAAAATTCAAATGAGCACAACACATATCCTTCCCCCACCCCCTCCCTGCCTCCCACCACTGGCAACCAACAGTGCCAGCACCTTTTGGACAGAGTAGTGCTTCCTAGGGCATGTCTTTGATTATCATCCACATTTCAGCAGGTGCTGCCAGGCAACAGCTATTTGAAAATCTAAGTAAATCTAGAGAACACATAGTCATAAGTTGAAATTCATAAAGCACATTGGTGTTATTCTTGTTTCCAAAGCAGATTTTAGGATCAAAGATTAAGGATGTGGTTTTCCTAACTCCTGGCTGTAAGAGAACCTCAATGATTAAACCCCACATTAGGAATCAGATGTGGAGAAATGGAAAAATTATCTTTCAGAATAGGGTCTTTGAGAAGACAATAAACATGGTCATTTGGGAAGGAAAAACTTTATATGTTGTTTACAGTACTTAGGTTCGATATGGTAGATTAAATGTGTATAGATGCTATTACAATTCTCTAACGATTACATTTGATAGTTGGGGAGTAGAATCATTTATAATTCAGGAATTTTAAAAGTCAGAGTGTATTAGTCAGCTTGGGCTGTTATAACAAAATAGCATAGATTGAGTGCTTATGTATCCACTGAAAAATTTATTTTCTTACAGTATAGAGGCTGAAATTCTGAGATAAAGGTGCTAGCATGGTTGGGTGCTGGTGAGAGCTTTCCTCCTTTAACTCTTGCTGTATGCTCCCAGGGTGGGGATGTGGGGATGAGAGAGAGAGATTTAGTTCTCTGGTATTTTTTCTTATAAGGACATTAATCTATCAGATCAGAGCCTTGCCCTCATCACCTCAGCTAATCCTAATTATATTCCAAAGACCCCATCTCCAAACACATTGAGGATTATGGCTACAACATATGAATTTTAGGTGGACACAAACATTCTGTCTATAACATAAAGCAACATGAGACTTGAAAGTTTGATCACACGCAGTAGTGAGAAAAAAAATCTTAAAATATCTATAATCTTTAGAACCAAGAATTTATACCAGTATGTGCTTCCTAATTTTGTGACTCTAAAATCTGCACTTCCAGAAATTCACCTACAAATATGTTCAGACTTCACACACCTAAAAATGGAAGAAAGGAGTTATATATAAGAAGTATCATCTGCTTCATCAAGTAACTTAATGTTTGGAAAAACTTATAATTTGGAATCATCTCCAAATTATAATTTAAATTGAGGGCAGAAAATTGAATAAATAACTCAGCAGCCCAACATTTAAATAAAATTTGGGCAATTACTTATTCTGTCTCAGCTTCCTCATCTGTAATACAGGAAAAATATTTCCCCACTAGTGATGCAATATTTTTCACAGTTCTCTTAGTCTACCAGAATTATGAGGTTTTCCACTAGGACTGTTGGGGACAGTCACTTTTCTCAGGCCTGGGTAAAGTCTAGGGTCTTTCCTCTAATTCTTTCATGTGGTTCTTTCCACTGTCTTGCATAGTTCTCTCACATGCATACACTGATGGATGCTTAACCAAATGCAAGGGGAACCCTCTTCAGCCATCTGGAGTTATATCTCTGTGCAGCTTCCTTCTTTCTGATACTCTGCTTTGTAAACTCTTGTTGTCTTGGTTTCCCTGTATTCTGAGCTCTGTCTCCTCAACTCAGCAAGACAGTTGGACCCTGCCTGGCTTCTCTCTCCCTGTGCCGTGGTCTGGAAAACATTCCCATGCATTAGAAAAAGTTCCTAGATGATCATGAAATACATCTCATTTGTCTTACGTCTTGGTGCTCATTGTCCTCCATTACCTAATGTCCAATGTCTTGGGCACTCTTGTTTCACATATTTTGTTCAGGTTTTTTTTAACTCATCTCAAGTAGGAGGGTAAATCTACTTGTTTTTACTCTATGATTAAAAATGTAAACTCTTGTAGACTGTATTATAATCACTTTCATACAAATATTCATGGTGCCAAAGTTTTCATGGAATTCAAAGATGGAAAACTCAACTTTGTTATACAGACCAAAGATTGGAGAATACCAAAGACAGGGGAAGTTGATCCTCCTTCTCATCCCCTAAGCTTGTCCTATTGAGCAGCTGAGGACCATCAACGGTCTATAGATAACTGGTATTATTATTTCCTAAAAGTTCCAAATTAAAGTGATGTATAGTGTTGTTAAGGATTATCATTATAGTTCCGGAAGGGGACAACTGGTGTTCTTTTGTGCCCCCAAAAAGACACAAGGGAAAGAGTTCCAGATGGAATATGTTCCAGAGATATTGTCTTCAGCACTCATGGACAAGGAAGTCTCATTGGCCAGCTGAATTAGACTAAGCAGCTTCTGAAACTCCATCCTGTTTTAATTTTCCTACTTTTAATGCAGGGACAATGTCTACCATCTTTCTTAACCACAAAATCTTTTCAGTTTCTAGTTCTTGTTTAATGAACACTTTGCAAATTAGAGCTTCATTGTGGAAACTATTTTAAGCATATCAGATGGAACAAAGTGTAGTTTCAGAATGTTATTAATCATATAAGAGTCAACTAGGTAGAACATTAAAAAATTCTCAATATGTTTATCTTCCTTCTTTTGTACTGGAGATAGTCTCTAAACCCTCTTTAAGCTCCAATCCTCAGACATTTGCTAATATAATCAATTTATGAGGAACCGGTATATAAAGAGATAAAATTTAAAAGAAATTGAGTAGTAGAAAGAACACTAGAGTTAAGGATCAGAATATCTTTTGAGTCAAGAATATATACATCTAACTGTAATTTTCGGAGGAAAATCACTTACCTTATCTAGGTTTCATTGCTACCTCTATTTTTTTGGTAAACAAATTGTCAATACAGATTCAGCTATGATGTGAGAATAAATTAAATAAACATGAAAGCACTTTGAAGCATAAATTGCCCCAAAGGATTGTAACTTCATGTAACTATATATCATGTGTTAAAACTTTTCTGGTGATCATTTTCAGTTTCTGAGCACTGTAGGTAAATTATCTTCAGGGAATCTTGTCTTCTGAGGTTTTTTTAACCTTTGTAAAGCCATCCTCTCCATCATTTTCCTATGACTAGTAGAGTCTTCAAAGAAGGAAGCTCTTAATTTCCAACCAGAAATAGATCATGAAACATATTTTGCATGCAATTTTTTCACTCTCATTCTCCTGACCAGAGTAAATTGGTTAGAAACGAAGGATGTGTAAAAAACACATTGTGGATTGTAATTATTGGACTAAAGAGGGAAAAAGTGAGAACCATCAAGTTTTGATTGGGCTCTTCCCCTCATTGGTGAGAAAGGAATTCCATCCTAGGACCATGGGGATAGCCAAAGCATGACACCCAGCACTGGACAGATGAGATCGATGGCGGTATCTTGTCCAGGGAAAGAAGATACTGCACTACCAGAGCTGCACAAGAGTTATATTTGGGAACAGAGTGAATAAGCACAGGCTGTAGGGGAAGGCTTTGTAATAACAAGAGGGTAGAGTCACTCCTGGTCTCTACAGAAAGGTGTGATTTGCTTATCTGAATAATTCTTCTGGCTGGCAATGAACTAAAGCCCACTACTCAGGGATCAGCAGGCACTGTGCCTTGTCCCTGTGAGAAGGATGGTTGTTTGGCTGCAGGACCTTATCTGAGGAGGTGGTGTGGGTAGGGGGATGCAGTTAGGACACTCAAGGCCCTCCCAGTTTTAAATGGCAAGGCAGCACATGCAGATTATACAAACACACATACCAGTGTGGACAAAGAGGCTCATTTGTAACTTGCAGGCCATTACTCTAATCTCTCCATCCCCTCTTGCTATTATGTCAAACAATAAGTACTTTCAAAACTGGAGCTAAAATTAGGAATGCTGGGAGCATTGTTGGGGCTGTTCCCAGCCTTGCTCTCTTGCTCAGAAAAATGTAGAAAGACCAGGGGTCCTCCTTCACGGCCTGCACCGTATGGTTGTGCTGTCTCAGGACAAGGGTCCTTGTGACTGTTCAGCCTTATGACTGTGATTCCCCAGGAGCTCACCTTAGGCTGGCCATTTACTGAAATGAAGAAACAGTCATTGGCCTTGTCAGCGGCTGTCGCTGTACCTTAGAAAAATAGAAGTCCAGTGATGAAAATACAAAGTCTACAGTTAAATAAGGTGTTTGCAGCTGTTTCCAGAAAAGAATTTTAGAGGACTGTATTGAGAAGAGTATAATTAGAGATACACATAAAAAAAGATATATGATATGCTATATTATAATAAAATTAGTATTATAATATGTTGATATTTTACACACTGAGAATAAATTTAAGACCATTAATTGAAAATTTTTTTCCTGTGCACAAAAGCAGGGATATTGTCTTGTTTTTTTGAGTTTTAAATGTTAAATGATGACATTTCAAATATACAGCCAAGTAAGAAAATATTATCAGCAGATACTCATGTACTGACATGTTAATATTTTGCTTTATTTGCTTCAGAATCAATTTTCTCTCTTTTTTAAAAAGAAAGCATTAGGCACAGACAGAGCGCCCCATTCCCATTCTTTGCCCCTTTTCCCACAGGCAACCACTACCCTGAAGTTAGTATATTTCTTTCCATGTATGTACATTTAAACTTTTATTATATTACATAGATATATCCACAAATTATATATACTGTTGTTTTGCATGCTTTAAATATTTATATAAATATTAAAAATTACAAGGTACATTTCCTCTAGTAACTGGCTGTTCTTATTATGTTTTGAGATTTATTCATGTGGATATATGTAGATGTTGTTTGTTCATTTTAACTTTCTATAAGATTTTTAGTGTGTGAATAAATTAGTTTATTTATTCATTAACCTACTGTGATATTGTGATCTATAATAGAAATATATATTTGGTTTTCATCCATTTCTGGTACAGAGCTCCTGAAACCCTTGGAATTTCCTAAGTGATGGAAGCTGAAAGGTGTCTTTTGTTATGCTAATGATGTGGCTTTTGGCCCTCAACTCAGGATGGGGTCTGGTTGCCCTGAGAACCAATCTTGTAATTAGATGGTTGAAATTTGCAGCTCCACCCCACCAGACCTCTGAGGAGAAGGGATAGAGGTTGAGTCAATCCCCCATGACCAACAATCTATTTAACAAGCCATGCTTACGTAATGTAATGAAGCCTCCATAAAAAACCAAAAGGACGGGATTCAGAGAGCTTCTGGGTTGGCGAGCACATATAGGTTCTGGGGGAGTGACTCATTTGGAAAGGTCATCAAGGCTCTGTGCCCGCTCCTCATATTTTTCCCTATGCGTCTCTTCCATCTGGGCATTCCTGAGTTATAGTCTTTTATATTAAACCAGGGATCTAGTAAGTAAAATGTTTCTCTGAGTTCTGTGAGCCTCTCCAGCAAATTAACCAAGCCCTAGGAAGGAGTTGATGGGAACCTCCAACCTGTGGCCAGTTTGTCAGAAACGCAGGTGACAACTTGGACTTATTACTGGTGTCTGAAGTAGGGGAGGGGGTTTCTCCATTTCCCTCACTGGGTCTCGTAGCTATTTCCATGAGTTCCTGGAGTGTGCTGCGAATTCCTCGGCACAGCCAGCACATGGGCCTCTGCAGTGGCTCCTCCTGTGTTTCTTTCCTCAGAGTATGCAAGCTGTTGTCTGCTGCTTGTCTCAGAGGACCCTGGCCTGGTGGCAGTCATGTTTTCCTATCTAGAGTCCTGTTTCCTGGATCTCCTATTTCTAAACTGCAATACTAGAGAAGGGCCAAACCCTCAGTCCTCACTGCGACCAAGCTGTGCTAGGTTCCATGGAGAAATGGGGAACACTCCTCTTCCCAGCTCTGTGTCCCCTGCCCTGGGTGGTGCACTAGTCATGCCTGAACCTCACGAAGTTTGACAGAGCCTCTCAAAGCCAGCCCACTTGGCTCATCTTTGGAGCCCCTCTCTCCACAGAGCCAGGCTGGGGAGAAGCCAGCAGCTTCCCCGTGGTCCTCTTCATTGTCTTCTCATCCACTCGCCCCTCAGGCATCCCTACAAACAGCTTCCTCCAGGCGACCCCATTCTCTATACAAATAAACTCATGCAAATACACTTCTGAGACAGCCGGCCCCATACAACCTGAGAGGTCTAGATTTCTCTTTAGGTTCAGCCAAGGTCCTATCCAACGATACAACACACAGCCCCCCACTCCCCAACATCCTGCCCCAAGACAACCATACCACACCAAACACACTGTATTTTCAGTCTTCAATTTCTCTTTTTCTACTGGCTTCTTCCCACTGTGTCACCACGTGTTCGAGTCTTCCATTCTGAACTAAGCGAAGACCTTCAACAGACCCACCACCCATGTTTCTAGTCCTTCACAGCCTCTTCTCTCCTTTAACCTAGTATTAAAATCTCATTATGGTTACTCTAGACATATCAGTGGCATTTAGATTTTTACAGTGAATGTATTCTACATTTATACCTTAAAAAATTATTGTCTCTGTTATGGATTGTATTGTGTCTCCTCCAAAAGATGTGTTTGAGTCTTAAGCCATAGTATTTCCCAGTGTGGCCGTGTTTGGAGATAGGGTCTTTATTGAAGTAACCAAGTTAAAATGATGTCATTAGAGTGAGCTCTAAACCAATGACTGTTGACTTTATGAAGAGGGGACGTTTGGACACAGACATATACGCAGGGGGAATGCCATGCGAACATGAAGGCATAGGTTAGAGTGATGTAGCAGAAGCCAAGGAACACCAAAATTGTAAGCAAATCTCTAGAAGCTAGCAGGGAGGAACAAATTTTTCCCTCACAGCCCTCTGAAGGAATCAACCCTATCAACACCTTGATCTCAGCCTTTGAGCTTCCCGAACGGCAAGACAATAAATTTCTGTTGTTAAGCCACTTAGTTTCTGTTTTGTTTGTTTGTTTGTTTGTTTGTTTGTTATGGCAGCCGTAAGACACTAATGCAGTCTCCATATTTTCATTACCACATTTTGATGGAGTCTTCCACTGTCTCAACTGCTTCACGCCCTCTCACTGACCAGCTCGTTGGTAACTGACTTCTATGTCCACTATTCTGCTGTAACTTTCTCATCAAAGCCACCACTGACCTTGTTGCCAATTCTAGCTGGATGGCTCTTCGCTCTTGTCTTCCCCAAGTGCTTTGCAACATTTTACATTGTTTGCTTCCTTCTTCCTTAAACACCCTCTTCTCTTGGCTTGCATGGCACTGCACTCCTGAAGTTTCCTCCTACTTCTCTATTTTATTCTTAGTACCCTTCAAATTTCCCCTTCTTTACCCATTCTTTCCATGGAAATGTTCCTGGGGGTTCTATCTAGAGTCTTCTTATCTTGTCATGTCATAGCTTTTCCCTGAGACTGGTTAGTGGCTAAGTCGAGAGGCTTAACTAGATTTAAGTTCCAATTCTGGCAACAATACTGCATGGAGATGTGGTATGCTTCCACCAAGAGACACATAATGTCTAGTTATCTCTCTTTATGATGTTAGCTACTGAGGACACAACCTAAATTCATTATTTACTTAGAGGTTTGCAAAGGGTAATATTCTGTAACTCTTTTTTGTTCATTAGCTGAAATAATTCTATAAAGAGAAACTTTTCTTTATCAGCTATTTAGTTGCCCTGAGGAACAATTAATACAGAAAAAGAAGGTTAAATGCTTGATTCTTGTATTTTATAGTTTTTAGAATAATAAGTTGCTTCCTTAGTACCTGAGATGACAAATGTGTTGTTGTTGTTGTTGTTGTTGTTGTTGTTGTTGTTGTTGTTGTTGTTACATAGCGTGAGTTAGTGCAGCTTGCTCTGACAGTTGCACACTCATAGGTTTAAACATATTTAATGTGCTTTGGTCCATTTCAGATATTCTTCTTGATGATAAAATTATTCCTTCTCTTGTTAGTGGGAGTCCTTCGAGGTGACTCCTGGATCCTGTCGTTGTGCCCCAGAGGTCTTTGATAACTTCCTTGCATCCTGGTATGAAAAGATATTGTTGCAGACTCATCTAGTAGAATTTCTGTCCTGGACTTGCATTCAGTCATTTTTCCAAAGGATCCTTACATTTTCTTTCCCAAGGATATATTACTTTTACAAAAATTAAAGACAGTTTCTGAGAAGAATATATTCTTTTTGGCAGGAGCAAAGAGCTGGCTAGAAGAAAGGAAAATAGGGTGCTTAACTAATTTGCTATGGTATGTTAAGAACTAAGGGAAATGAATATTGGAATGGAGAGGAGAAATATCATTTGAATGTAAAAAGTTAGAACAATTTGGTTTTCCTTGTGCCTTGCATAATTACATACCATTTTCTCAAATTCCCTTGTTTCAAACTGTCATAAGATGAAGCAGAACTGCTAATTGTCCTCTTACGTTTTCCTTAAAAAATGGAATCTCACTTTTTTTGCTGGGCTCATAGCTTCTTGGAATAAGGTTTTAACAGCTAGGCATGGTGAGGAGACTCACTTTTGACCAGATAAAGCAGAAATGAAGAGTGTGATTCTCGGAAGTTTTCTTAAAGGGAGAAAGAAAGTGAACTCTTTGTTCTCTTTTGTGCTGGCTGGAATGCAAACATAGTGGCTGGAGCTTAAGTAGCCATATCAGCCCATGAGGCGATACCATGTTAAAGATGGCAGAGCAACAAAATAGAAGAGTCTTGGTTTCCTGACACTGTAGAACAGAGTTCAGTACACTTCTTCTGTGAGGGCCACATGGTACATATTTCCAGCTTTGCAGGTTATATGGTCTCTGTCACAACAAGTTAATGATGCCATGTTAGAGTGGAAATAGTCATAGATAATATATAATGAATGAGTTCCAATATATGTTCCAATAAAGCCTTACTTATGGATGCTAAAACTGAAACTCTTATAACTTTCATTTTCATATGTCACAAAATAGTACACCTTTTTGGATATATTTTCAACCTTTGAAAAATATAAAAACAATTCTTAGATTTCAGGCTCACAAAAATAGGCAGCAGGCCAGCTTTGGTGGAGGACATGGTTTGCCAACCCCTGCTATAACACCATGGGACTGCTTATCTTTAGGCTTTGTGGGCAGGAGAGAGACACTTCTATGTTGTTTCTGCAAGATGAAGTTTACTGTGACTCGGCAGAACTAAATCCTGCTAATAAGTAGATGGCACAGCCCCTTGGGTACTCCACCTGCATGTGACCCATAGCAGTCCTGTACCAGCTCTGGGGAGGCTCCCTTCTCAGGACATCCATCGGCATTGAACCTTTGCTTGACTCACTGCTCCTTCCCTTCTTGTTCCCATACATCTTACTGACTCCCCTGGGGAGCACTTTCTTTATAATCATTTGTATAGGGACCTGTGTCAGGGTCTGCTTCTGGAGACTCTAGCGTTAGTCGGTACTAATTGCACAAGGAATTCCTTTTTCAGGCTTTAAGGGGACAGAAGTAGCAGACTGCTCCTTATATACATAAACCCCAGTATTGTAGGCAAAGCTCTTTCACAGTGTGGCATAACGGTTGAGAGCAGGGGCTCTGGAATAAGCCTGCTTGCACTGAAATCCAGCTTACTTTTTCTGAGCCTCAAGAGTCCTCGTCTGTAAAACAGATCTATTAACACATACTGTTGAACAGACCATAAGTATTCTATTAAAGTTAGTTTTTATTAATGTTAACATTAATATGTTGTCCAAGGCACATGAACACAATCACTGCTACTTGCGAATCTCAACATAGCATTTTCTCTGTAAATAATAGAAAAACGAGTGCTATCTGCTGCTCTGTGGGAAGCTGAAGAACTAACCAATGAGATTTTCTTTGTAGGTAATATGTGAACATCAGGACTTATAATTACAGTACAAATATAAAGTCAGGGACACGTGATGCTCTAAAACGTCAGCAATAAGTTATGCAACGGCTGTGCTCTGAAACCTGTCCTTACCTGGGCCATAATCCTGAACCGGCCACACATTGGTTTACTGGACACATTCTTAATAATTTAAACAACAGGGTTGCCAGTACTTTCTCCTGAAGTGTTGCACAGATTCAACAAAACTATGCGCACAAAGCACTTAGCTACTCCCGATCAAGAACTTCACGTGTTCCAGGCACTGCGCTGTTATCCACAACCCAATTTCACAGGTGGGAAGTGGAGAGATTCCAAACTTCTCTTGGGTAACTTTGGCCTGCTGACAAATTCAGCAATGGTGCCCAATTCCCAGAAGACCTTTTAGGGATGATCACTTGTTTGTTTGTTTTTTCCCTTGGCCACTGAATTCAACCTTCTTGGGTCAGTTTGCTTGCCAGCAACCCCCATCACAACAACGAGGAGTGAGGGAAAACAAGTGACTCCCTTGCTGCTCAAGGTGGGGAAAGCACCAGCTTTGCAGCTGTCCTGCACGGCCAGGTTTGACGTTGCCAGCGTTTGTGCATATCTCCTGGTGGAGACTGTACTTAACAGGGCACAGGGCCCCTGCGCGGCGCTGGCGGGCTGTCAGAGCTCAGCAGGAAAACAAGTCTCTTCTCTATGGCCATGAAATCCTTCCCTAGGAGGCTTTTTGCTCTGCTTGGGGACGGAAGAGAAAGGAAAAAGAAAATACTACCCATTCGGAGGGATTTACTCAATATTTGCAGCCTGCCTGACACCAACTTGGTCTGATGCTTATTTAAGTATTTAATAAAAGATCAATAGTGGGATTGTATTTCCATGAGCTAGAGAGTTCTAATTTAGTGGCAGAGATTTTTTTTTTTTTAATTCAAACTTTTTTTTTTTTTTTTTTTTTGCCTCATTCAGCAATTGCTATCAGATGCTGAATATCTGTGGTCACACACTCAGCTTCCTGTTTATAAACGCTCTCTGTTTTCAGTGAGTCAGCGGTTTCTTGTTCTGTAGAGAGGTTTAACTGGCCATGTCAGGCCAAGGAGGTTGAAAGAGCTTTGTGAATGGCCCAGTGTGCACAGGCCTCGGTGCATCAGATCCACAGGTTTGTGTGAACGGGTACGCATACTGTACGTGGCTGTCCACGAGCTAAAATAATTCTGCTCAGTAGTTTGGTGGATTCTCACCTGGTTTAGAGCTGAACTATCGTCAAAGATAAGCAAAGCTAGACACTAGTTAAGGTGGTAAGGACAGCTTTTAAGTTAAGAACTATTAGAATGTGGAAAAAAGTCCCGCGTGAACTGAACTCAACTTTGATACGTACAGAGCTGATTGGATGTTTTAATAGGAAAATGAGGGGGCGGGGAGTGAGTGAGTTGGGGACTCAGTAGAATGAGGGAAATCAAAAATTATAAAGGGTTGGTCAGCGTAAACGCGATTAGGCCGGCTGTGTCCGTTAGTTGGCAGTTATCAAAGATCGGATTCTGTCTTCTCACAGAGACTGGGAGACAGAGGCCCTAAATGTCTGATGATTACATTTCAAAGAATGGTTTTCAGGTCCTTGAGAACGACATTCCTGAGTCGTAGGAGATACATGTACGCCTCAAAGGGACAGAGGAAAGACTCATTGTTGCCATCCCCTTTTCAGTTGAATGCTCTAAAAACTGGTGGTCAGGGGCCTATCTTCAGATACTGGCTGCAACCAATGACTAATTTTTTTGACAGCCTCAAGCAGGTAGGGGGTCTAGGGTCATCCTAAGGACAAGTTGTCGAGCTGATAGAAATTATGTTAGTGTCTGTTTAAGATTTTAGAGGCCAAGGATGAAGTCTCGCTGAGAAGAAGGCTGAGAGGCTCCCGCCTAGAGTTTGGCCAACGAGAGGATCTTTTACACTGTGGAGCAGGTCAAGGTCTGTCACTCACTTCTTCGGGGCCACCACTGCTCCACCTGATCATCAGGCCTCCTGTCATCCTTGGCGACCTCCTAACTATTCGCTGGTTGGAACTTCACATACCTAATCTCCTAAAAGAGAATCTGAGTTCCAGACTCTTACCTCTTCTTCTCCTGCTCCAGCCCCAGCCAAGCAGGCTTCCTCTGTTAGCCTGGACATGGCTTTCATTTCCCTCCCTTTACCTCTACCTTGTAAGACAGCTGCCTGCCTGCTTCAGACTTCTGTTTATTATCCATGTCTTCCCTGGAAAAGCCTTCCCTGATCTCTGAGAGCAGGGTCTGGCATTCCACACACCATGTTCTTCCCCGCTGTAAAATTTATCACACTGTTTTTTGGTCCCTATGTAGACATCAGTTTCTCCCATGAAATTGTAAGCCATAGGAGGGCAGGGACTGAGTTTGATTCATCCTTATACTTTTAGCGCTTAGAGACAGTAGGTGCTTCATAAGTGCTTGCTGAGCAAGTGAAGGGATAGTACCTGTCCTTCAATGCCTCCTCACAGGATTATGTTAATGGGGTTTGCAGCCCAGCTTCACTACTTACTTGACATGGGACTCGGGCAAGTTATTTACCCTCTCTGCGCCTAAAGCTTCTCATCTATAAAGTGGGTTAATGAGAATACCCACCTTATAGGGTTGTCGTGAAGATCAGATGAGTTTTATGTGTACAGTGCTCAGTACAGAGCCCCGACTCATGGCATGCTCAGTAAGTACTGTTATTACTATTGTTTGTTCAAGGATGCAATTAGATACTCTCTGCCTGCAATTTATTGAATGTCCGAATGAGTGAATAAATAAATGCCCAGATCTTAGAGGCCCCCTTGTCCTTGTTTCCTTTCTCTCTGGGCAAAATTTTAGCATTTGCCTTTACTGCTTCTGTTTTCTAACTCAGAAGAATGACTTAAGGGACACGCCACCTTCTCTCCCTCCTGAGTCCTCCTGGCTGGTGTTCTAACTTGAAACAGACTCTGCGTGGAGTGATGGAAAGTGAAGTGCTGGTATCTGGTCGGGACTTGCCCTGAGCCCCAGCAGCTCCCTTCCCTACTTTCACATCTCTGTTTCTTCCAGCATTGTCTGGACTCAGATCTGTCTTTCTCCGCTACCACTCACTCTTTGACCCATTCCAATCTGAAGTCACACACACACACACACACACACACACACACTCTCTCTCTCTCTCTCTCTCTCTCTCTCACTCTCTCTCTCTCTCCCTCTCTTTTTTCTCTCTCTTTCTCCCCACCTCACCCCCTTCCCCCGCCCCCTGCATCCTCCAAGGTCACTAATGGCTTCATGTCACTCAGATCCAGGGCATTTCAGTCTGCACCTTCCCATCCCCACAGGAGCGTCAGAGGTGTTGCCCACACTGTCCTCTCAGGACATCCTCCTTCCTTCTGTGACCTGACTTTCTCCTGGTTTTCCTCCTAGCTCTTCTCCGTCTCCAACCCCTCCCCTACTGACGTTGCCTTCTAGATACATCATTACCATCACCCCAAAGGAAAAGACATCATATCTCATCTGGTTATTTCATGTTTCATCTTGAGTAAAGCCTCCAAACTGATTCGCCCATTCCTCTTTCTCCAATCCATCCTCCGTGTTTTACCAAAGTGACTCAGAATGCATGGAATGTACCCTGCTTTTGTTACCACCATCCCTTCTTCTCTTTTCCACTCTATCTTTCATTTGGATGGCTACTTTGGATGGCCCGCAAGTTCATACAATGAAGTCTGAGTCCTGCCCACCTTTCCTGCAGGGTGTCGCAGCTCTCTGGGCTCCAGCTAACAGAGGCCTTGTTTCATCCTGCATTTGGACCATGCTCCCTCCCACCACAGTGTGAGTCTTCTCTGACCACTGGACAAGGTCAAATCCCTGTTACAGACTCTCATAATACCATGTACGCCCCTCAGTACCTTTATATTTATTTAGCAATTAATTAATTAATTAATTAATGTCTATTTTCCGTTTGGATAGTAGACTTTCTGGAGCAGACACCTTTTATGTTTGATGGCCACTTAGCAGTATCTGGCTAATGGTAGAAGCTCCATAAATATTGATGCGTGACTGTGTAGCCAGACATTCTTTTAAGATAATAATGAAATTTATCTTCAACATATGTTTTCCTATTGACCCACTGAGTCAAAAAGAGTGGATACAGCTTTAGAACATGGTTCTGGTTATTATTGCTGAATAACAGTTCACCCCAAACTTAATGACATAAAGTGATAACAATTTTGTTGTGCTCATGGGTCCTGTTACGGGCTGAATTGTGTCGTCCTCAAAATTTACACATTGCAGTCCTAACCCTTTGTATCTCAGCATACAACCATATTTGGAGATGGGGTTTTTACAGAGGCAATTAAGTTAAAATAAAGTCCCTAGGGTGGGCCCTAATCTAATAGGCCTGGTGTCCTTATTAGAAGAGGAAATTCTGAACACAAACAAATGTGGAGTAATAGCTCAGGGTGAAGACAGCCATCTGCAAGCAAAGGAGAAAGGCCTAGAATAGCTCCTTCCCTCACAGCCCTCAGAAGAAACCAATCCTGCCGACACCTTGAACACGTAGCCCCCAGAACAGCAAGAAAATAATTTCCTGTTCTTAGGCTGCATGGTCTGTGGTACTTTATTACGGCAGCTCTAGCAGACCAATACAGTTGGGGAGAACTGAAGACCAGACCAGCTACAAACTGACATTCCCTGTGCTTGGCTTCTGGCCTCAGGGTTGTTGGATTTCTCACGTAACAGCTCAGAACTTCAAACACGTGTGTGCCTCAGAGATCAAGGTGGAATTTGCATCACCTGCTATGACTTGCTTTGAGAAGTTATCCAGTGTCACTTTCACCAGATCTTATTATCGAAGCACATGACGAACTCACCTGGAATCAAAGGAAAGAGAGTTAGACTTTACCTCTCGATGAGGACGTCAGAAGATCACATGGGAGGTGAGTGTGTGAAATGAAAGATGTTGTTGTGGGCATTTTGGAAAATATAATCTGCACTACCCAAACCTGAAGAGAAGAGCATGAAGCGTAGAATAATAGGTTGAAAGAGACTAGACGAAGAGCCAGCTCTTCTCCTTTCTGGAGGAGAAGGTTCCCAGTGAGGGCAGGAGAGGTAGAGAGTGGGCTACGCATGTGGATCCCTAAGAAAGGTGGTGAGAACCCTCTTCTTTTCTCAGGTAAATCGCTGGCAGTGAAAGTGAGGGGAAGAAACCCAGGACAGGAGGATGCCAGGGGACTTGCGCCTTGTTGCCCAGATGTAGCTTAGGAGATGCTGGTCCCCTGGAGAAGCTCATCCCACCACGGTGCCTGAGTGGTGGAACAAGAGAATGGTCCCCTAACTGTGGTTTTGTAGGAATGACACTACTCTGAGGTTTGCTTTATTATTTTTAAATTAGTATCTGATTTATTAAGGTTATAAATGTTAAAACCTGATTTTACCTTCAGCTTTTAAGGTGGTTTGTGAATAAAGTTTGCTAGTCTTGCAAATATTATTTGGGCACATGCTTTTTAGGAGATCTTTGCTAAATATTTGATTCCATGTGTGAAGGTAAACACATTCAAATACTTCTAATGACATTTACATTTTAATATGTTTATTTCCACTTAAGGGGCTCTCCACTTTATTTCCTTCTAACTTCCCAAGTGAAATTTATTGCTGTTGTAAAACTTATTTAAACTTAGGTATAGTGAACCTAGATTGTCTTAATCATTCTAATACTATATAAAACGGTATGATTTTCGCCTAAAAATAACAAGTTAAAGTCAACTATTCAATTATACATTTCAAATTAAAGTTATAAGGCTGACATTTTATTCTAATAGGTCCAGTTCTCTTAAATAGTATAAGTACATGGGATATAAAATATTTTCATGCATGTTAACATAAAATATCAATTATTGGTTGAAGTCTTTAAAAATTGTTATATGTAATTCCAAATCTTCCCAGTTCCACTAAGGGAACTGCTAGAGTGCCCTAAACACTGTTTAGATGTAACCTTCTCGGCTTCCTTGTGGTTGCATTAGACCAAACCAGGGCCCAGATGGCCAGGACCCAGATGATCTGGCCAGTGGAATGAGACCCTGAAGGGATGTATTTAACCCTATTGGTAGTTGCTACATAACGGACATTGTAAATTTAAGGAGATGACATCTACCCCCTAAGCTCAAGTTATAAATTTTCTAATTCTTATGTTTGCTCAAAGAGATTGAAATTTACACTGTTTTTCGCTTGATTAAGGTCCCTGGAAAAATACATTTGCATATCTTAAGAAGCAAAGAAGTGCAAAATCTAGAGAGAAACTTGCATTCTTTCATATCTGGAAGTTCTCCCACCCTAAGATTATAAAAATGCTCTCAGGCTGAATTTGGCAGAGCCAGCGCAGCTTCTCTGATGGGTCTATAAGTCCTTGCAAGGCTGTTCAGCTGACACACAGGGAGGTGAGGTTTCTTTCTGTTCATTCAGGTCTCTACTGAGGACCGCTAAGGACCAAACCGCCCTTACCCAGAGCCTCTGCTTGGCTGTCCTGTCCAGGAGCCTCTTTGTGAGTTAATTTAAGATACCTCTTCTTCCATGCTGAAGCCACCTCACAAAGGACTGTAACTTGGAGAAGCGAGCAGAAGAAAAGAATTTCGACCTCACTTGTCCCTGGATCCTGGCACCTCATGACAATCAAATGGCACATTGTTCATGGCAGCACTGCCCTGACCCTCTGATTCCAGGATCAAAGACAAGACCCCTAGGTACTTGGCCTTGCCTATATAGAAGGGCAGGAGAAAAGTGTGAGGGACAATCTTGAGTTAATTGTTTATCCAAACAAGACAGAAAATCTAGAACTGCCAAGATACCTGGACTGAGCGAGAATAAAATTTTTCTACAGAGCAGAAGTCTGGGCTCAAAAGCCAAGTTCAATTACAGGGAAATGAAGTTATCTTTGCATGCCTACCACAAAAGAAGACATCTAGGTCACATTCCTCACTCTTTCTGGGCCTCAGTTTCCATAACCGGGAAGTGCTTCTCAAAGCTATGTGCATAATCACCTGGGAATCTTGTTGATATGCAGATTCTTTTCAGGGGGATGGGTCAGAGTCTGGGATTCTGCATTTCTGACAAGCTCGGTTGTTGCTAAGGCAGCCAGCCCTTGGCCTGCACTTTGAGTTGCAAAGGAATGGAGACAATGCTAAAGCCTGTTATTTTATGGTTACAAATTATCTGGGGAGAACAATCATCTAATTGTCTTATGCTGAGGACCAGCCCTACAAAGCTAGAGATGGCTTTTTAGTTAAGCACCACAACCAAGAGTTGCAAAGCACAAATATCTACACAGCTTTGAGGAATAATCCACCTTTCCCTTCCTCTTTGGCCTCCCATCCTCCCCATCCCTAATCCTACCTTTTTTTTTCTTATCATTTTATAATATCTCTGTCAAAGAGAAAAAAAAAAATGACAGTGCTGCCAGAACCAAAGCTGAATGCGTGAAAGAACCTTAAGAAATATATTTTGAAAAGGGGAAAAATATGTTTTTTGATAAACTTTAAATGAGCGATTATAGAGGATGGAGGTGGAGACTGATAAGTATTTTAGAGAAAAAACTGAGCAGATGATGAAATGTCTTAATGACACATGACATTAAGCATTGAGACCACTATCCTGTTGATCAATTCAGAAAATACGTTTTGATCCAAAATAGTTTAAATAAAGATTGTCTCAGAAAATACACAGTAAAGGTCACTGCAATGTTAGTTTAATAGAAGTTGTCATTCCACTTCCCCAGGAGGTAGGTAGAAGATATTCACGCACAAACCTACACATATGTATGCACACACACATAGATGCACACTTTAACCACACACACACACACACACACACACACACACACACACACACACACTTTTTAAAATGGCAAGGAACTAAAAAGAATGACCAAGGGATGTCCTTTAATAGAAGCTTCTTTTCCTTCTTGACAAAATTAAGTCTGTCTTTACTTCCCTTCCTCCTGACTACCCCAAATGACCCCGTGTATCCCAGGCCTCCTTCCCACACTTTGGTTGGCATTCCCTGAGCTCAGAGGCCCACATTGCACAGGTCAGCAGTCCTAAGTCTTTTGATGTTGTTCTTCAATATTTTTCTTTGATTCTTCCTGAAGTAAACGGAGTGGTTCTTGTGATGCTATGATTTATAATAAGAAATGTGACTTTAGTCTTAGTCCCCTTTCTGGTGCAGAGCTCCTAAAACCCTTGGAATAAGGTGCCTTTGGTTATGTTAATGAGCTGACTGACTTTTGGAGAGCACCTCAGGAGTGGGGTGCTGGTCACCAGAGAAGCCACCTGTGTGACTGGAAGGTTAGAACTCTCAGTCTTACCTCCCTGACCTCCAGTTCACTTGTCAGTGGCCAGTGATTTAATCTACGGTGCCTGTGTAATGAAACCTCCATAAAAACCCTTAACAGGAGAGGGTTCAGAGAGCTTCTGGGGGTGGGTATAGACAGGGAGGGCTGGGGAGAGCGGAACTCTTCAAAGGCATGAAACACCCCCCGCCCCCCTTGCCCCATCAGAACTGGGTGCAGAGTTCTTTTTAGTTCTTTCAGTTTCCGGTTTTCCTTGCAGTGTTTTGTGATCTGGCCTAACCTCAAGAATTTCCTTGTGGCACTAATGAGAAGAAACAGTATCGATCTTGGATTCTGAAACACCTATCTCTAAATCAGAGGAGCCCGTTTTAGAAGTCATTTATATTTAGAAAACTAGCCTGCCTGCCTGCCTGCCTGCCTGCCTGCCTTCCTTCCATCTTTCCTTCCTCTGTTCCTTTCTCTCTCCTTCCCTCCCTCCATCCCTGCCTCCTTTCCTCATTCACACACATCTACCACAGAGACAAAGCTATATATGAGGCTTTATTAGATACACAATGACATATTTCCTTTACTGAATTATTAACTACTTGAAGGCATATTTAAGGTATGAATACAAATGCCTTGAGTTTAAATAGGTTAAGAGAAATTTTAACAAAAGGCTAAGAGATATCAGAGAAGAGAGAGATACCAGATAGTTGGGACAATCCAGATTAGGGAGAATCTGGAAACACTCGAATCCTACAAAGGGGATTTAAATGCTTGACCCAATGTCAACAGGCCATCATTTGACATTCTTAGAATGTCACAGAAAATACACAGCAAAAGGTCACTGCAATGTTAGTTTAACCGAAGTTTCTTAGGAAAAGGGCCTAAGTCAGGCAGATAGCCCTGAAATCAGGGAATGCTATTGCCTAGAGAATAGTAAAACAGTTTCACTTTGGCCGAAGAAAGGTGTGTGTGAAGGTGCTGTAGATGGGAATGTATAGAGCATTCAGAGGACCTAGATGCCAGACCAGGACATTTGGTGTGATGGCCTTTCATGAAAGTGACACAACCTATCTGGCTTTGGGAAAACTAATTTGGCACTGACTTGTAGGATGTACTTGGTGGGAACTAGTGGAAAGAATACCAGTGAGAACTCTAAATGGGAATGACAGGGGCTGGATTGAGATGATGTCCATGGAAATGGACAGGACCTGGGCAAGGTAGACAGAACCTGGGACTAACTGGATGAGGAGAGACAATAAACACTGACTGCAAGGTAGCAAGCTTGGGCAAGGTTCGCGTGCCACCAAGCAGGCTGGGCATTACCCAATTCTGGAGACACCGTTCACACAGCCACCATTCTAACGGCACCCACCTTCAGCCACTGGACAGCACAGAGACATTAAATCTGGGTCCTGGGAGGATGGCAGTGCCAGCAATGGAAACCAGAGCTGATAGGAAGGTGAACCAGCACTGGGGGAAGTGTGTACAGACAGGAGCAATTATTAACAAAGGAAACAAAGATAATGAGTTAACTTTTGATAAATTGGAGAATGTTTCCACATTGATGACTCGAGAAGGAAAATAGAGTCTATGTTACAAGCTAGAAGGGACTGCCTGATGTGAAAGGTGCTCCATGTCTGGCTCAGGCTCCTACCTCCCTCTCCTCTCCTGCCACCCGCACACTTGTGGGCACAATATTCAATCATGAGCACAGCTGACAAAAGTGGGTAAAGCTCACATACCCTAGAGCTACAATGGGTGAGAAAAACAGCGGCATGTGTGTACTCAGAGCCTAGGAAGAGGAAGGCAATGCTGATGGCAACGGGGGAAGCAAAAAGAGACAGGCCTGTTCGCATGTTGGAGAGAAAGAAGCTCCTGGGTGCAGAGACCCTCTCGTCCCCAAAGGTGACAACTGCACCACAGTAACATGTCAAGATATATCAGGATCCTAACATATTTTCTTGGAAGTGATGTGCACAGGAGTGGGGTGAGGAGGAGGGGATGGTGAATAGGTTTCAGCTGGAGACTGTTCATCCTGAAATTCAGACATGACTAGATATATCCGGGGGTTGCGAACAGGATCGCAGAGACCATATGGTATATCTTCTTCCTTCTTCCCTTTGCATGAGGGACAAACGCACTTGGGAGTGTGACTCATGTTATTTGGCTTAAGGACAATATATTAGGGTCAAGGGTAGATGAGAAACTATTTTGAGCACAGAAAAGTTTTTACCATTCAGGTCGTGAGTTAGACAGAAGTCCTGTGAACTCAGTCCTGTGTCCTAGGGCTCAGATGCCTTTAGAAAAGCCCCAGGGCTCAGATGCCTTTAGAATCATGTGGGCAGCATTGGCTAGTCCTGGGCAGCACCGTCCTCACTCCTACAGGTCGCACAGTGCAGGCAGGATCATGGAGCAGTGTGTTAATGTATATTAAATGTTTGCTACAGAATATGTGTACACAGATCCTGGCACATGGAGAGTGCAAATTAAATATTGTCTTTGATTATCATTATTTTTTCAGTCATCACAATGACCCCATGAGGTGGATACTATTATTCTCATTTTACAGATAACAGCAAGAGGTTAGGCAGTGCTTCCGCATGATACACCTGGTGTGTGGCAGATGCTAATCTCTGTGCACTTATCCATCAAATGGAACTCCATGGAACTGATAGCAGCCTGAACAGTGAACCTTGTTCATTAACAGCATTGAATACTAGTGATAGTATCATGAAGAAGTAACTTGATAGAGATAGAAGTACTAATGTCTAGAGCAGAAGGAGAACAAAAATGGCATAGGGAGACGAAAGATGAGCTCCAAACACATTATGACATCCTCCCTGGGGGCTTCTAGAACTACTTAGGGAGGAAACCAGTGGAACTTGGGCATCATACCTTGTTTTAGTGAGGTTTAGATTTAGCTGAGAGAACAAGAACTCTAAAATAGCAATGGCTTAAACCAGTCCAGCAAGTGAGTGATACAAAGTGATGCGGCAGCTTCATGGTCATCAGGGACCCAGGCTCCTTCTGTCTTCTTGATCTTCCATCTTTGGCATAGCTTCCATCTCACAGCAACAAAGATGGATGTGTGAGTCTCAGTTGAGCATTTGCCAGCAAGAAGACAAGGAAAAGAGAAATGTCATCCCTTTGATGACACTTCCCAAAATTTGTACACACCACTTCGGCTCACATCACATGGGCTGAAATTTAGTTACAGGGCTTCAAGCAAGGCTGTGAAATGTTGTCTTTATTTGGGTAGTCACAGACCCAGGTAAAAATCCAGGGGAAGTGGAAAAAAAGAGGAAGTGAATAATGGGGGAAATAGCTGTGCTGCTGTACAACCTGAACAAGGACCTCATCCTCCCTATGTGCAAGGCCGATACTTCTGTCTTCTGGTCTGCTCTGAGAAAGGGACTTTGCGCTTCTCTGTTAGAAGCAAAAATTCATCAGCAGGAGTCCAACAGTGGGATGAGTCTTAAAAGGGTAACAAGAAGAATTATGCTGGCCTCAAGAAATTTATTTGTATTACTTAAATATTCTTATTGTCAATCTTTACAAAATTTAAAAAATTGGTTCTTGAGTTAAAGAACAAAAATGAAATGGCATACTATATTTTATCGTAAATTAAATGGAAACTAGTCTCACATCCTTGATCTTACTTTTGCTTGCATCTTCTTGTTTTTCAAGGAAACTATGAGAAATGGGTTGTGTAATCTTATGCAGCTCATTTACTTGTTAAAGAACTGAATCATCATTGTTAAACCAGGAAACTTTTGTAATATACAGTATTTAAAGGAAGGTGAACATATTACACAAATGCTCAAGAAATGGGTATGAAACATTTCTATTGGGAAGGTAAAAGTGGGGGTAGAAATTTTGAAGATCTTTAGAGATTTGAGTCAATATTCAAGTAAACATTTGTTTGCCATGATCTCTTTCCTCTCCAAGTGATAGTCCTTCATCTCTAATTCTAGGTTCCAACTATCCTAAAATATTTTGCCCCAGATGAGTGTGCCATTTGTTCTGCTCTTACTCAAATGATACAGGATGTTGTTTATTCTCTTCTAAATATTCCTTAGGGGCTAGAGAAGGAGTTGACATTCACAAAGTGGAACAACTTCCCTTGAGTTATCCCTCCTTTCAGATGCATTCCTTATACCTCTCCCCACTGCACTGTCACCTACCACCCCCTGGTCACTCCCTGGTTGCACTGAGATCTGCAGCACCCACCTCACTGTCCTTTCAGCACTAGCTTGTGCCTTCATCCTTGGTGATGTCAGCGACCACATCGGCAACTCATTCTTCACCTTGCCTTTCAGTTCCTGGACCCCTCAGATACTGTGGCCATCACCTCGTCTCCACTTCACCCACCAATCCCACCCACACACTCTGGCTCTTATCATCACTTGGAACTTTTCCTCTGAAATCTTAACCCACCAGCTCACCCTGGACTGCACTTCTTATACATTCAGGTGTCTCTTCTCTTCACTGCTGCCACACCTGATCTTCAGCCTCATACAGATCACTAGTCCTTTGATTTCTTTGTTGTTCTGGTTTGTTAGCACCTTCCTGGCCTCATTTTTTGTTAAAAAGATATTTATTTAAATTAGTTTCAAATATAAAGTACATTGGTTAGACATTTACATAGTTCATAAAATGATTCCCCAGTTGCTCCCTCCTTCCCCTGGCCCTCCACCGAGCCATCACATTAATGTAACTACATTCCCTCTGCTGTGCTCCGTAACCCTGTGACTAACAATCAACTACTAATTTGTACTTCTTTAACCCTTCACCCATTCTCCCAGCCTCCCAACCCCCCTTCCCTTCAGTCTGTCACCAAATTGTCCACTATATTTGTGAGCCTGTTTTTGATTAGTTTGTTCTTTTTGTTCATTAGATTCCACATATAAGTAAAATCATATGGTATTTATCTTTCGCTGATTTATTTCACTAAAGATAATAACCTCTAGGTCCATCCATGTGGTTGCAAATGGTAGGATTTTATCTTTTTAATGGCTGAGTAATATTCCATTGTATATATGAACCATAATTTCTTTATCCATCATCTGTTGATGGGCATTTAGATTGCTTCTGTATCTTGGCTATTGTAAATTGTGCTGCCATGAATATTGGAGTGTACAGATCTCTATGAATTATTGTTTGGGTTTTCTTTGGATAAATACCTAGCAGTGCAAAAGGTATATCCATTTTTAATTAAGAAATATCCATACTGTTTTCCATAGCAACTGTACTGATTTGCATTACCACCAACACTGTATGAGGGTTCCATTTTCTCTACATCCTTGAGAAAACTTGTTGTTTTTTGATTTATTGACAGGGATGAGGTGATATCTCATTATGATTTTAATTTGCATTTTTCTGATAGTTAGTGACTTGGCCTCATTCTGAATTTACCTAGCTGAAATCATCCAACACCTTCTTACCCATGCTCTCAAGCCCTCAAAACCTTGTCATTCCACTGCCCCATCTAGAAAAATTTGAACTAAGTTTCAATCCTGCAGTGCTTTCTCCTCCCGTGTGAGATGAGATAGAAAGAGAGTAGGAGGGGTATAGATGGGTAAAAGGAACTACTCAGGATGACCAGTTTGAAGATTATAGAATTCATCCCTCTGAAGTACTATTTACTACCACTATTGGATGTTAGCATAGGAATAGAATGAATACAAGAGAAGGTCCAACGAAGACTGTAGAGGCTTTGCTTGGGCAGTTCAAGGGGAATGCAATGAAGGGACTATTTTCCAAAGTGGGCAGACTACAGGGAAACCACGAGTGACAGTGCAGTGCCTGAGGCTAGTTACAGAGGGGGAGCTCTTGCCATCCTTAGGCCTGAAGGGGTGAGGGGGTACGGGGCGGGAAATAGATGCCTTGACCTCACTCTCCTCTCTCCCTCTTTCTTTGCTCAGACTCTACATCAGCTGATCACTGAGGAAGCCAGAGGTTGAGGGAGCCTCTTGGTAGAGCCTGAATAGGTCGGCCCCCCTGACATGAGCAGGGAGAATGGAGAAGTGCAGAGAGTGCATGTTAACCAACACGTCCCCACTTCTGTGAAGCTCCCCATAGTCACCACGACCTCCTCCTCTTCCCCGCTCTTCATTCAGATAGTATCATAGGAACTCAATATTATATTATTAATTATTACTAGTCAGTATAATATAATGAATCATAAATAGCCAACATTTATTAAGGACTTAACATGGGTCATATACTTTAATAAACATGCTCATAAATTTACTCGTTTAATCTTCACTACAACTCTATGAAGTAGACAAAATTATTAATTTCCAGAGGGTTTGCTCTTAATAAAGTAAGAATAAACAAAGAATAAAAGATAAATAATTTGCCCAAAGTTGCTTCGAAATAAGGTAGACTAAAAAAACTCATGGCAGTGCCTGAGCACATAGCAAATGCTAGAAAAAGTTTAGCCGTTATCAATATATCTATTGATACGTCTGTTAAAAGACCTAGTCATAACAATTCAGCGAGGGAAGCACTGTCATCACCATTTTCATATGAAAACAAAGCTCTGAGAAGGCACATCACCTGCCCCATCGAGTGCTCTGACAGCGACTGGCTCTGTGTGCTACATCACAGCTTTTGTTCATTGTTCAAGCTGCCCATCTGTGAGGCAAAACTCACAGGCACTTTTTCACTCTGGTCATTTTTCCAGTCAGATATGGACAGGCCAATGTTCCAATTATGTTCCATTTATTATTACTTGGATCAGTCCCAAACCCCAAAAGATTTTTCAGAGAAAGGAAGACCAGAGTTTTTAAACAAGAAAGCTGTCAACATTTCCTTGATTTTGATTCTAATAGGGACTTACCTCTGCAAATTTCACAAGATCGCAAGTGTTTTAAATTGACTTTAACTTCACTTTTTATTTTATTGGAAAAGAGTAAATATGCCCACTCAGCTCTCATCATAGCAGAGTCGAAATAACCTCTGCCTTGGAGCATTTTCACCATGGCTGGACCTCCACCACCTAGTTTTTACTTTCTCGGGTGAAATAAGATAATGAAAAATGCTCACACAGGCTTGGCCCTTTCGGCCATATGAAACTTTTCATCTACTGGGATTCAGGACTTCTTGATTTAAAATGCATAGAATTCCTGCTTATAGAACAAGTCAAACTCTGCTGGGATATTTGAAGTTTTAACTCTCAGCAAGCTTGGAGAAAACCAGTTCCTAAGTCTCCATTCACACCAGGAGCATTCTGGGAGTTCTGTATTGGTACTGCCGGCAAGCCTGCTGGACTGCATAGAAACGAGTCTGTTTTATTTCTGTATTCTTTAATCTTGGACAAAAAAATTTACCTTCTTTGAGCCTCAATTTCATTCATTCATTGGCTCACTCACTTTTTCAAGAAACTTTTTGATGTCTACTCAGATGATAATGGTACAAAGCAAGGTTAGACCCAAACACAGCCCTGGAAGGCAGCTGTAGAATAAGGATGTTGAACTAGATGATGACAGAGATTGCTTCCAGTTCTATGGACAAGTGGAAGATTTCATGAATGGGATATGTTAGTGGGATTCTTTCTCTTTCTATCATGCAAGCTCTCTAGGACTGTGGTCTGGCTCCATCATGGTACTGCAAGTGGTAGGGAAAACAGCAGAGATTCCTTTGGGGATGTTCTCCTCTTTCGCCATAGGACTCTTTGGGCTTTGAAAATCTTTCCTATTTTGACCACCCTTCATCCTCTCTCCTTCATTTGCTAATGAAACATCTCCACTGCAGAAAGCCCCTTGCCCTGGCAAAGCAAAGGTCAAAACACAGCTTCCCAAAGCAGTTTGAAGAAACAGGCAAGATCCCAGCTTCTTGTTCTTTGGATGGCTCATCCCTCTAGACTGATGTGCTTCATATCAGATCAGTTTTCATTAAAGCGTTACATATTTCTCAAGGGATGAAGTGTGCCAGCAGGACATCTGAAACTGGGTACAGAATGAAAGAATGCTGCATGCAACTGCATCTGTTTCCAATTATGCTCTGAAAAAGACAAAAATACAGCTCTATGAGTCTAAAAATACTGCTTAGCTGTTAGCCAAAAATGCATTTATTCTTGGAGTCATAAAAATGCAGGCCATGTGATATATGTGGGGAGGGAGAGAAATGGGGGACATGCACTCTCATAAGAAACTGACCAAAGAAAGGGAAGAAAATGTTAAATTTTTGAAAGTCTTTATCTAAAAGAGAGGGAGAAGGTAGAAATGGCAAGGCTTTGGGATACAAATGGGAAGTAGAACTGGGAGAGCTTTACCCTCAGTTAAAAGAACACTTCTGAAGACCAGGCTGCCCCTTCTCCACAACCCCTCCTACGAGGGCCCTGAGCTCTGGGCCATGCTCCTCACTCTTGCCACTGTTGGGGGACTAGTAAAGCCAGAGGCAAGGAACCATGAAAACCCCAAATCTCAGCACTGTTTTCTACGTAGTGCTTTTCAAAGTGTCTAGGATTTAGAACCATTTTTCTCTCCCTCCAATTCATGATGAATCTGTATCTTTATAAAATACAGTAAGAATAAATTGCTAAAAAAAGTGAAATTAAAAAGATGTGTAAAACGAGCCCCCATTTATTTACTATAAGATTCAACAGACGTAAAATTATATTTCAAATAAAATTTTTTTAAAAAAGAAAAGAATTACTATAATAAGTTTCTGAACACACAGTGCCAATATCTATACTTATTCTGACTTGAATCAGTAACAATATCTAGGCACCAAACTTTGACTAGCCTGGGTACATGAAAGAGTATGGATCTGAGAGGTTTGCAGCCCAGCTCCACCACGTGCCAATGGTCTAATCTTGGTCATTCCTTGACTATTCTGAGCCTCTGATGTCTCATCTGCCAAATGGGACAATAGTTTTTTATGACAAGGAAGAATAGAGGTAAAGTGTCTGGAAGGTAGTTGTTCAATAAATGCTACTAAGACCTAACCTTTCTATTACCATCTGTGTTAGTTTTCTATTGGCATTGTTAATTAATTACTGTACATTTAGTGGCTCAACACAAATGTATTCTGTTAGAGTTCTAGAGGTCTGAAGTCTGAAATGGGTTTTACTAGGCTAAACTCAAACTAGGTGTCTAGTGCGGGGTCCTTCCTGGAGGCCCTAGAGGAGAATCTACTTCTTGCTTTTTCTGTCTTCTAGAAGTTGCCTGCATTCTTCAGTACATGGCCCCTTCCTCCGTCTTCAAATCTCTCTCTGACTCTGACCTCTTCTGCCTCCAACTTTCACTTTAAAGGACCTTTGCGATTCCATTAGACCCACCTGGATAATCTTGGATTTTTCCTTTAAGGTCAACTGATTAGCAAACTTAGTTTCACCTGCAACCTTAATTCTCCCTTGTCAGGTAGCATAACATATTCATATTTGTAAGGAGCAGACCCAAATTCCTGGGGATGAGACTGTGGACATTTTTGTGTAGGGGGTCATTATTCTGCTTACTCCACCATCTAAGTCAATTTAACAGACATTTACTGAGCACTGACTTGAGGAATATAACCAGATAGAAGGCAGAGTTGGACCCTGAGTTTATGGAGTTTGTGTTTTAGAGGAGAAGACTTACATTACACAATTCATTAATAAATATTAAAGAGAAGAAGTATAGTATGAGTACATTTGCTGGAATCCAGAGGTCAACTGAAAGAGAAGTTCAGTTAACATATATCTAAAGATATTACCTGTGTGTGTTGACAAATATTCTAATGGAAAATATTATAACAGTTTCTAGAGATCACCTATATCAGAAAAACTTGGGAAGTTAATAAGCTTCATCAAATTCTCAGAGTGCAAGGTACAGGCATAGTGACTGAGCATATAGTAGACATCTAATAAGCACGATTAACTTGCTTATGAGCAAGTAAAAGTACCAAAGAGTTCTGCTTTTCTACGGAAATGAAGTCAAGGATATATGTTTATTTCACAAGAGCCTTCCAGAGGAAGAATTTTGCCGAAAATAGGCTCTTTCTGAAGTTCGCTCAGTGTGCTCTGATTTATAATAAGGGTTTAAGATTATTTGATAGACTCTGGGGTGTACCACCCAGTCTTTAGGAATGAAGTACTTACTACCTACTACCCCAGCTATTGAAAATGTCACAGTCAGAAACCCTCTGTTCAAGCACTGAGATGAGAATTTGGGAGTGAATCATTCAAAACTTACCTGGCAAAAAGTACCTCATTACTGGTGGTAGGTGAGCAGCAGATAGCCCCTGACACTATGTAGCAAAGCAATTGTTAAGACTTTCAAGCAACGATGAACTGGGATGATATACTGGTGGAACAGAATTCATTAAGTTGTGTATATATCATGCATTTGAGAAATGTGCGAGAAATAATAACTATGAAAACAATGGATGGCTATTAGTAAACTTAATGATCTGGAAAAATAACAAAAGCTGATAGTGATTAACTGACAATTATAAGCTAAGAGTGAATGTCAGAGATATCTTCATTGGTAGTATCTTATAGTGGGAGGGCTGAGAAGGCTGAGAAGCAGCTACAGTAATTTGACGTAGTAGTTGGGCTCCAAGAAAGGTTAAACTCTCAACCAAGAGTGTGCCAAGGTCAGGGCACTGGTTGGGAAAAAATGGGTTTTGGACACATGAGATAGGGACATTTGGGTTGATTCCCCCCAAAATATTGACTCCCTAGGTTTCTCTTAACTTTTTGAGCCTGCAAAAGTGGCCCCATTCCTCCCTACTGAGGAATAATATATCTGTTTTACTTGAAAAGATGCAAAGGTCTTTCTGTCATAAGACAATATGCAATCTCCTTACACCAAAATCTTTCCCTACCCACCTCCTGTTCACTAGATCAATAAATTGGGTTAAGTCATAATATAATCGAGCTTTCTGGCTTTACATAGTACATCCGCTCCAGCGTGCCTTCTTCTCTGTGCCTTTTAATTGACCTTCCACTGCACACCTTGGTAATCGTTGGCTTTTTTACTTCATCCAGTTGGGCCATCTCCTTTACCATCCTCCTAGGAGCCAGGCTAGCATCATGTTCCATCCATCTCCTGGGGCCTTCTTCAGGTTATTTAGTTCTATATTCTGGGAGGAAGCTCCCAAATCAATAAACTATCCCTCATCCACCTTTCTATTTCACTCTTATAAAGGTGATAGTCATTAAATCTCTATTTATTCATCAGTCTGCCCCCTAAAGAAACCAGACGGGCCCTTATGGATGACAGTGGGGTCACACAATCAACTGAATGGTGTCCCTACTCACAGCTGCTGTGACAGCTAGAGAGATTAACATTGTCTTATACTTGTGCTATGAGGTCATATATTCTTTTATAATCCTATCAGAAAAGAGAATTTGATGCTTCACGTTTATTTGGAACATGCAATGGTGTTGTTCATTGTCTCGCCCCAGATCTATATGAACTTTCCCATTCTCTTAAAATATGGTCTGAAAAGGTCTGGACATCCCACAGAACCTCACATTGGTCTGCTATACTGATAATATCTATTATCAGACCAGATGAGCACAGTGACTAGTTCATTAGAGGTCCTGATAGGACACACGCATTCCAGAGAATGTGGGAGAATTCCTTTGAAGATTTTCAGGAGTGCTACAGCAGTAAAATTTGTAGGTGCCCAGTAGCCTGAGGCAAAATGGGACATACTTTCTAAAGCAAAAGAAAATTTATTGTCCCCTGCACCTACAACCACCTGATAGGACACTTCTGATTCTTGAGGCAGAATATTCCCCTTCTGGGAACACTGCTCCAACTGGTAGAGTGGGTGAAATGAAAGGCTGCCAATTCTGAGTAGGGTTCAAAGTAGGAAAGAACTTTGTAGTAGTTCTAGTTTGCAATGCTTGGACCACACGATCCAGCCCACAGGTGGAGCCAGTAGCAATCCATCATAAAATGTAAGTGCTGCATCTAGGATTGGCAGGTAGGACTGCAGAACACAGCAAGCTATATAGGTATGTAGCCCAGCTCTGCATACCATCTGTCACTCTTATACCAGCACCTGTCCTTTAGCTCAAACCTATGGCCATGTATGAGCTCCTTTATGACCAGCTGATGGAGGAAGAAAAAGGCTGAACTTTTTTACAATGGGTCAGGTCAGTATGTGTGTACACAATGAAAATGAATTGTGGCTGCACTACTTACTCTCCCCTAGAGCCTTCAGAAAGGAATGTAGCCTGCTGACAACATTGATTTTAGTCTAGTGAGACTCACACTGAACATTTTGACCTACAGAACCATAAGAAATAAATTTGTGTTGTTTTAAGCTACTAAGTTAGTGGAAATTTGTTATGGCAGACATAGAAAACTAATAAATGGATCTGTCTTAGCTGATTTTAAGAAATCTGAGACAGATAATTATTTAGCTGTCTACTTTGAGTATCATTCTACTCAGTTAAACTCAACTTTCATCTACTGAGTATTTATTCAGCTTTACTTAAGGCTTCCCATAAGGCAGATTTGGTTTCTACTATCAAGAAACTGACAGTTTAATGGGAAAATTTATATAGTTATGATACAAGCAGTATATATCACCTGCTATTACAAAGGAGAGAGAGAGAGAGAAGAAGGGGATACAGGAAGGGAAGAAGAAAAGAGAAAGGAGGTAAGGAGGAAAGGGAAAACAGATATAATGATAAAATATAGGAAAAAAGTCATCTTTGAACAAATATTTAATGTTGAGAAGATAATAGGGAGAAAAAAGGTTATCGTGAGGAATATCACTGAAGATAATCCACCTTCTTAAAAAACTCGCCAAATGCGGTACATATATACAATACAATATTATTCACTCTAAAAAAGAGAAATTCTGATACATGCTTTCATGTGGATATACTAAGTGAAATAAACCAGTCACAGAAAGACAAATGTTGTATGGTTCTATTTACATGACATACCTGGAGTATTCAAATTTATAGAAACAGAAAGTAGAATGGTAGCTTCCAGGGGCTGGGGAGAAGGACAGTTATTGTTTAATGAGTATGGAGTTTCAGTTTTGGAAGATGAAAACGTTCTAGAAATAGATGGGTGGTGGTGATGGTTATACTACAGTGCGAATGTTTAGTGTTAATGTTACGGAAATGTGTGGTTAAAACGGTAAAATTTTCTGTTATACAAGTGTTATCACAATTATTAAAAATTTACTGCTTACACACACAAAATACTCACTAGGATTCACCAACTGAACACTCTCACTTACTAATTCAGAAAGTAGGATCCATTTCTGCTGAATTGTGAAGTGTCCTGCATCTCTTCTGTTTTCATGTGCGTCGAGATGCGGGAGACAGGAGACTGCACTCCTCCCCTGGCAATGGCTCTGCCTTGAAAAGGAATGGAGCCAGAGGATGTTTTCAGCCACGACCACTGTCCACCAGAGAGCTGGATAGACAAACTCCGATCACCTTTTCCCTCTTCCCCAGAGCCTGCCTTCTCAGACACACCGCATTTGAATGTCTACTGGTTTTGTCTTTTTCTTATAAATGAGCCTTGATGCAGGCATTATTACTTCAGATCTCAGCCCCTAATCCAGAAGCCCAGTCTCTGGCCTCTCTGGTGGCTCTCAATAAAACTGATGGCAGAATAAAGTTTTCTTTTTTTTTTTTTCCCTGTGAGAAAGAGCATATTTTAGATATTTCTTAATTTATATTTTCCACTCCTGTGTTATGAGCTTTCAGAATAGATCTCTATGAGGAAATTTTTTTTTTTTTTTAAATCAGAAAACACTCTGGGTACTTCTGGAGAGCTTACTTTGTTTTGCTAATGAGGAATTGAGATTTGTCTGCAGTTATGCAAATTAATATCTTCCGTGCAGCTGACAAAAGAACAGGCTTCTTTATTGCTCAGAGCAGAACTGGTATGGGGAAACTGTCCTGGGAAAAAAGTCTTGAAAGTGATTGCTCCCCACATCCCCACCCTCATGTGCGGTTTCTTCTTAAAGATCCAAAGTACCTCTTTCTTAAACCAGCTTTCAAGCTCAACCTCTTAAGTCACATACTGAAGTTCAGCTTGTGCCTATAGCTTTTTTGTAATGCTTCTGTAATTTTGTTCTTAGGCCCTGCTGAATTAAGAATCACAGCCTAAATAATAAATCTGAGGAAACACATACATTGCCTGGATGATACTAGACTGCTCATGATTAGCAAATGAAATTAAATAGTAAAGTCAAGATCTTTTTCCATTTACTGTTGAAAATGATGACTGGCTCCAGTTGTTAATATATACATATATTTTTGTGTGTCTGTATATTATATATTATACATAATATATAATAAAATATATTATGACATCTTCTCTTAATTTTATGGAACATTAACTTCTCCTACTATGATTATAGTGGGCTGTGGTATCTATCCGTCTTGTCTACCTCATAACCTTTCACGTCTCTCTTCTTCAGTAACACAATTGCTCCCCTACTCCAGTGCTCCATTTGCCAGGCAACAGAGACTAGTCCAATGAATAATTATTTATCTATTGTTGTGCAACAAATTACTCAAAACTTGAATGTTACTTAAAACATGAATAACTTCCTATTATCGCTCATGAGTGCTATGGATCAAAATTCAGAAAAGGCATGGCTTGTCTCTGTAACATAATGTCTGGGGCCACAGCTGGAAGACTTGAAGGCTGGGGGATGAAATCACTCACAGGCTCATTCACTCACATGTCTACACATTGTACTGGCCGTTGGTCAGAGCACCCACCATTGCCTCTTCACATGGCTTGGACTTCCTCACAACATGGAGGCTGCAATCTAAAATGAATATACTGAGAGGAAGACTGACAGTTATAGACTGTTTCCTTTTGGTGTCTGAGCCTCAATAGTTACACGTCATCATTTCTGCAGTACTTTGTTGGTTGAGGCCATCAGAGCCCCCACTTAGATTCAAAGAGAGGGAACATAGGACTACCCCTCCCCCTTGGGTATGTCAGCCGCATTGCAAGAAGAACATGTGTAATGGAGTGAATATATTGGTTTGGCCATCATCCCATCAGTGAAACTACCATCTGCCATGGTTGGGCATGTGACTCAATCAGAGCAGACCTGAATATTTCCTTCAGAATGATTGATAGACCTGAGAGAAAGAAGCTTTCTCTTTTCTTGGAGTTTCTAAGCTGAAGGGTGTAAATTGGGGGCTGCTCTTTACCATGTGGAGTGAGTTTAAACAAAAAACTCAGGGCAAATAAAAATAAGGCAAGAAGGAAAATAATCAAAGGCAAAGAGTTTTGACAGCATTATTACTGTCCCTCTAACATCTAGTGTCTACTGACTAGCACATAGCAGGTGGTTAACAAATTTAATAATAATAATAATAATAATAGTAATAATAAATGAAAGTCTTGACAATTAGAACGCATTTAAGGTGTTCAATATCACTGAAAATGACAGGTCAAAATATCGGTGTTTAAGTACTCATGTTTCTTCCTTGAGGCATGTTGTCCACATATATCCCTGCTCCTTGGGTATAGGTGGGTCTAATATTGTCCATATCTGACCTCAGGGATGAGACTTCTGGTTCTCTCCTATCCTCTGCTGGGCACTCTCTCTGTAGCTAGAACACAACTAATTTTATTCATTAACTTTAGCTGCAGACTAACGTAGTTTTCCTAGAAATAATAGCCCTACTCCATGTGTCTACAAATGAAGCATTTGTTTCTGTATACTGTAACTTCCTGGTTTTATATCCTCCTGTCGTTTTAAACTGGCTATCTCCTTACCTTCTAGTGCAGATTGCCACTTAATTTTTTTTCCCCAGTAATTTTAGAATTCCACTCTTAGTGGTAGTTTCAGTAGATATCTCAGCTGAGAAAACTGGCAAATACTGAAACCAGGAGAATCACTGCAGAACTTTCAAACTACACAAATGCTAAGGCCCTGTAGCATCCCTGCCTACGGAATGAGAATATCTGGGCTTGAAGTATGATAATATATTCCTAGAAAGTTCCATGGATGATCTCAATGCACACCCAAGAACCATGATGATTTACAGGGTACTTGGGATTAGAAATAACCTTAAAGGGACTTGGAAGAGCTTCCAGTGGAAGGTGCAGATTCTACCACTCATTCCTGTCAAGGAAAATGGCCTCCTTCTGTCCCACCGGACTGGGTGGGAGTGTCTCAGACATGGAGACGGAACTCTGGGCAGTCTGTGTATTGCCTGACTGGTGGGGACAATGAACTCGCACAAGACCTGGGACAAATCTGATTAACGTTCTCCCTTCCCCTCCCTCTATGTGGCCAGCCTTTAAAATAAATTCCAAGTGTTCCACATTCCGCCATTGAAACTATCATCCGCCATGGTAGGGTAGGAGGCACATTTGAAGCCTGAAGCAGATGCATATTAGACAGAGATGCATCCTTATAGCCATCTTTCCAGGATGTTCCTCAGGAGACCCTGAAAGAAAAGCCCTCAGCCGGTCAGCTCTACTATAACCAGGCTGAAGTGGAAGGCACATGGAAACTCTAGAGTTTTCATTTAAACTTCAGGCTTTATTTTAATTTCATCTCACTGGAAAGGGGCCGCCTGGGAAATAGGCATGTTTTTTATTTTCCTCTGAATATGGCCAATGAAACTGTGGCTATGGAATAACCGTGGAGAGCAGTGGGCGTGCTGCAGTTCGGCAAGCACAGTTTGCACAGCTGCAAAAGGGAGTTTTCAGGGTGCTTGCTCCAGCCTGAATGGGAGGAGGGTGAGGGTTTAACGTCACTGGTGCTTCCGAGCTTAGAGACCAGGTCCCACACCCTTTCCCACTGCTCACAGAGCCCTGCATCCCACCCTGGCTTCTCCCTTCCAAACGTGGAGTTTCTGAAAGGTGCCAGAGTTCTGCCTGTGAAACAGAAACCGCTGCTCGGAAGGGTGGGGCACAGCACTTGGGCATGGATGACAGACACGCTCTGTCGCATTGCGGAGCCGACTTTGAGGAAACTGAACAGACTCTGTGGTGGCTGGAGTTTTGGCAGGAGAGCTTTATTTCCATCTTGTACTGCTTCGAGATGATTTAGAAAGTTTCTGTTTCTTAAACAGGAATGTATTTTAAATGTGCAAAATCTGGTTACCATGTTCTCTTGGCCTATTTGCTTCCAATAAATTCTGAAAACTTACCCTATTTTAATTGTGCTGACTCCTAAGTCATCCAAAATGTTATTTTCCCCAAAACCCACACCTTGAGAAGTAATGATCATTAGTCCAAAATAATTTTCTTTCAGGTGGAGATTTTCATATCGAGTACATTGTGAGTTCATGGGATAATGTGGTTCTAACTTGGCAGTGGGCACAGTGGCAGAGGGGGCTGTTCCCACAGAATCATATCAGCAATATGAGCATACATTTGTCATCATGGTCTCTTAGCTTTCAGTTCATTGTTTGTTTGTTTGTTTGTTTAATGGTTCTACCACTAGTATTAGTTATTGTGTGAAATCTTAGCAAGTCATTTAACCTGCTAGGTGTTCAATTTCCTCATTTGTAAAATGCAGACAATATTTCCCATGACTGAATTGTTATAAATATAAAACAATATTGCGAATGCATTTTCAAATTTATAGTTTCATCTTGAGAATGAATGGTTTAATCCTATCGCAATTTGCCAACACCATATATCCCACCTTTTGTTTAATAGCTTATTTGACTGTTTGAGAACTGTGATAACTTTGCAATAATTAGCATAATATACTTTACTCTAACACTAAAATTTAGTTTGAATGAATGAATGAATGAATGAATGAATAAAATGATATTGCGGATGTGGAAGTGTTTTTAAAAGTTAAAAATGTTAGATAAATGTTTAAACATGTTCAGGGATATCGGAATAGAGACCGTAAGGAAAATTCCAAGAGTTCACATGCACCATCTGCCAAATAAGTGCTTACTTGAGGTGATTTCAGATTCCCCAATGGAGAAAATAAAGATTTCAGATTCCCAAGTCCTGTGGAGAAATGGAAAACCCACTTAGATATGTCACAGAGAGGCAAAGGAAAGATACTTGGATAGACATGCTTTTTTTATGGCTTTTGCTCTGTGCAGCTCACAGACCCAGTTATAGAACTCTCCGTCCCTGCTTCTGGTCCTGCCTACTCCAGTTCACTCCATCCCCTGCTGTCAGACCAGAAACAACTCTGATCATAGAAGTCAGGAATGCTAGACTGGATAGGAACTTCAAAATCATTTTACATACGAGCTGCTTGATAATTGTGCATGTTGCTGATGTTCTCACTCTAGACTTAAGTGGCTACCCCAGACAATTATCATCTTCCGTGATCTAGATCCTATTTTCTTACCATTTTCCTTCAAAAGCCCTCAGCCCCAGTCAAATTGGAATATAGCTGTTACTTAAAAATTCTACCCTTTTTCAGGACCAAGAAAGATGGGAAGGGAAACGGAAGTAGGGGAAACAGAGGGCAGGACCACAAAGAAAGATGATGCAAATATATTCATGAGAAGTCAGGAATGTGGATTGGAGAAGCTGGGCTTCAAGTGATGGACATAATTTAGATAGGTGGGGAGAAATTGTAAGGTAAGGGCAGGTACACACATACCGTTTCAAGTCAGGAGAATGCTCAGAGCTTCTCCAGTGATTTTTAAACCATATTCTGCAGATTGTTGGGAGTCATAGGGAATACCCTCTCCCAATTCCAGAGGTCACAGTGGAAGACAGTGAGGAGCTGGGGTAAGGAACGCCTCAGTATTAGTTACCAATAAAAATGACTTATTTTTCTTAGTCTGCTTTACTTACAATATTTCACATGAAGAAATGATTTTGAGCCAAAGATAAATAAGCAAAGATTATAGAATCAAAGCATCAAGCTGGAAATGACTAGCGACATTTTAGTAAAATAGGAAAACTTCACCTGCATCTCAAATCTTCTTATCCAGTAACTTTGCTTTGAAGCCCCCTTTCCCATTTTTTCTCTTTTCTTCTATTTCTTATGTTAAATTAATTAAACAAAAAGGCCATTAGACCACGGCTTTCATGTTGTGGTGGACTATATAACAAACCAAAATCTAAGCCTGTTAATGCCTCACAGCTTTGAAATCAAAATACTAAGACAACCAATCACAGATAGTCAACTAAGCTTTATTTATGTTTTAGCCAATCAAATGTATTTCTTTTTTTTGCTTCCACACTTTCTCTATGTAAGTCTTTCCCTTGGCTCCTGTTGGAGAAGTGCTCCTAACCACTTCCGGTTGGTCATGGCTCCATTGGAATCAATTTTTAGTCAAACAAACTCTTAACATTTTTAATATGTCTCAGTTTATCTCCTAATACTGATTGATATGCAAATATAGTGTTAAAAAGGGTGAAAATGTGGGTGAGGAAACAAAGTTGGTAAGGCAAAGAAATGAGACGAAGAAAGACAAAAAAGCTTTCAGATGAGATAGAGAAGATAAAATAGAGCACTTTCCACAATAGGCAGAATAATCCAGAGGTCTTTCATAAAGAAGACAAAGGCGAAAAAGTCTTGAATTATTGGAATTCAGGATAGGATGGATAAATGTATCTGATCAAAGAATTTGAAGAAGATAAACTTTCTCTGCACCATTAAAAATAAATGAATAAAAATGATCTATTTAGTTTTAAAAAGTATCTTTTAAATCAGTTCGTGCAAATAAACTGATACAAGGACATATATAGACAGTCTTAGTTTGCAGCTAGAGTAGATATAAGGAAAACAAAATGGGAAGGAGTGACTAACTCAACTTTTATCATTTCATTAAAAAAAATTGTTTTAATGCTGTGATATTCTTAGTGGAGAGAGGAAAGGAGTTGAGACTAAATGCCAACTCCAGGTACAATAACATGACACTTTTACCTTACCCCCAAATTCTCTCTCTGTCTCTGTCTCTGTCTCTGTCTCTGTCTCTGTCTCTGTCTCTCTCTCTCTCTCTCTCTCTCTCTCTCTCTTTCTCTCTCTCTCTGTTCTTCTGCCCTCCCCTTCACCCCCACACATGGAATAAGTGCTTCTCTTCTTGCCATCTGTATTCTGAATGAAGATGTCCACATGGCAATTTTTCTAAAATGGGCAAGCATTATACATACCCATCCTTAGTTAATACCATCCCTGAATAAAGTGTTACAACATTTCTGGAAGACAATCTAGTCACAATTTGAAATTTTAAGTATACAAGCCTTTGAGCTTATATTTCTAATTCTAGCAACTTATCCTTGAAAAATTATGACAGGTATGCAAAGATATACTGTATGAAGATGCTTATTGTAGTATTGGTCAATGGATAATTAAGTAAGTCATGGTCCATCCACATACTAAAACACCCTATAGATTTTTTAAAAGATGGTATAGATTCTATTGACATGGAAAAATGCCCTAACAGCTTAAAATAAAATAAAAAGGAAAGTCACAGAACAATATATATAGTATGATCCTATTTATGCTTTTAAAAATATATGGATATACGTAAGCATTAAATATGGAAGAATATATGTCAAACTCTTCACTTACATGTTAGAGGGATTTAGAAAAATATTTTCTATTGTATTGTTTTAACTTTTATGAGTAAAACATATTAGATTTTTTAAAAGAAAAATGTCAGTAAAAAAATCCAAAGTATTTGTGACCATGTCTCCTTGGTTTTATATGTAAAAAGCTGGGCATTTGTTGAATTTGCTGATTATACTAGTTATAAGATTTACCATAACCCAGTGGAGAGAGTATGTTGTTACTAGTGAAAATGGAAGAAATCAACTCAGTTATTGGAATTTCTCACGTAATCTATAGCATCAGCAACCACAGAATCACCTTCTAGCTGTATCACATCCTGTTCTCTGAAGAGTCTACATGCAATGAAACCACTAACCATGACCTTAAATAGCTTAACCTAAAGCTACATGAGGTGAGGGTATGAAAGCCTGGCCTTGGATCTGCTGACACTGGAATGTGTGTCTGTGAACATCCACTGGAAAGTCTCTCTGAAATAAGATGCCAAGAGTGGAAAGAGAAAAAGGCACAGGCAACCCAGGCCTCCATCAATGGACCACTGTGGGCGTGCCAAGCTCAGTGGCAGGAAATGTGAAGACTATAAGGCTAGCTGGCCAGAATTCAACACTAGGGCCAGAAACCCACATTTAACTTAAGTTCTCAGAGCAAAAAGTCACCCAGTGATGACCACAAAACCAACAGCCCAGCAGAAAGAATGCCCTGCCTTTCCTCTGTCTTATCTCAGGGTTCTGTTTAGAGTCACAGCTGTGCCATTAGGCTAAATCTCAGTTCAGAGCCAGGTCTTAAGGGGCCCACTGCAGATGGGGGCATGAAGTGGGGTCTGGAACAAAGGTTTCACAGAGAAGTAGCATTGGCTCAGTTCCTCCTACGAGTTCCTAGTGCATTTGTGAGAGGGGATGCAGCTGGGCTCAGGCCACACCCATGCCTAGATGTTGAAGAACTGAGGTAGAATATATAAGAGCTGCCTAATTCTGACTTCTCTACATCCATGGAAATCCGACTTCCCGAAGAAAAGTGGGAAAGCAGCAACCACCTCTCTTGCTCAGCTTTGGAACTCTTGCCTTCTCTTGAGCCTTCTGCCTCTGAGGTAAGCAATCGGTGTCCAAGTGATGAGTGTCACATTCCGTTGACTTTTTCCAAATGGTGCATTGCCATTGTCAAACTTTGTTCATTTTGACCTGTTTAGGCAAGCTGGCCCAGAGGTAGAAGCCCACTGACTTGGGCTGTGACTGCTAGCTGCCTCAAAAGTCAAAAATCCTGTAATCTCGGTGGCTTTAAGAGCCATGGCTTATTTCATGCCCATATAAAGTCCCATATGAATTGGGAAGCCTTCCATCATTTCGAGCTTTGCTATATGCTCTGCCCGGTCTCCAAGTTCTTCTCCGCAGAACATGTGAAGGAGAGAGGAAGAATACCGTCCCAGCTTACTGTCCTAGAAGAGGCACATATTCCACTTGGACTCACAGCCCAGAGCCAGATGTGGCCACCTTATTCCAAGTTAAACACAAAGGAAGCTCGAAAGTGTTAGAGGAACACGCGGAATAATTACTGCATCAATTGTCTCTAGCATACACATAGTATTGGAAATGTTTCATGAAATTTCAAAATAGAAGAACAGAGCAATAGCAAGAGCCCGGCATGGCAGTCCAGGCACAAGGTTACAGAGCCATTTCTGCCACTGGTTAGCTAGGAAACCCTCTGTTCCTCCATACGTCAGTGTCCTCATCTGCAGAAGGTGAAGTGGGTTTGTATCACCTCCAATGTTGTTTTCAGGTCAAAAATACAGAATTCTATGAGAAGTCTTGTGAGGGCAGTACATGGATAATCTTTCAGCATTTCTACCAAGGATTTTACACTTAGAAAGCCCTCACCGAGAAAGCAGAGGTGGCTTCTACCTTTCTTCTAGTGCCTGCCCCTCGTGGTGTCATTTAGGGGCTCTCCATTCTCAGGATTCCAACCTTCACTGAACTCATGCTCTTAGAAAGCTTATCAGAAAACCATAGGGGACCTCAGTTCTGCTCAGCAAAATCAGCAGCAAATCTCTACTAGTATTATTAAACCATATGTGAAGAAAGGGGATCCTCCTATTTTCCTAGTTCATACACCATACACATATTCCCTCTCAATGAAAAAACAGAGTGTCTGTTATGGGCAAGACATTGTATTTTCAAATAGAACTTTGAATTTGGCCTCAAAGTTTCCTTGCAGCTCAGTCAACCCCTCAGGATTCTGAAGCTGAAATGGATCTTCAGAATTATCCCAAGAAGGAACGAGGAGCTGAGCCTTTGTACTCCTGTGTTAATTAGTCATTGGATGTGAGCTGCCCTGGAAAGCAATCCCTAGGCTTGATGACTCTCTTCAGCCAAGGCCATTCCCAAAGAGGGCTGACAGCTAAGGGCCATCTGCAGCCACACTCTCACAAGCTGTAGGTGTAAGTTCTTCATTCCTGAAGGGTCATCTGAGCAGCACATCACAACATCCCTAGATGTATTACTAGTTACATGACCTTGAGCAAATTACTTATCTAAATATCTACAAATGAGTAAACTGAGGTGCTATAATAGTACCTACTTTATAGTGTGTGATAATTAAATGAGTCAAACGTTTATTGAGTGCTTGCTATGTACCTGGTACTGTTCTAAGCATTGGTCATTTTATGCCTCTCATAAGGGCCACAAGAAAAGGAAAGTTTACATTTTTGGATTAAATGGGACTGTGGAGTCTTCTGCAAGGTCAGGAAAGGGGAAGATGCCCCCTCAGAAACCTATCTATGGCCCAGTCTGTTTTTGATTCCTCAGAGGCCCAGACTCCCAGCCAAAATACCTAGCCTGAAGGTTTTCAATCATTCCTAATATTACAATCACAAAAAGCTCTAGGAAGAAACTGTGATAATTTTCCCCCAAGTAGCCTTTCTAATGCTTCTATATGTAATCAACTCTGATCTCTCTCCAATATGATGGGGGCAAATGTTCTATCTCTTATAAGAAAAGGAATTTAAGAGCCCTGTCTTCTGAACTTACCCCTCTATTCTGTGTATTTTTCAAAACACTGAAAGAATGTATATCAGATTTCCTGGAGGAATTACAGCCCCTCTTCCTGCAGGACTTGGAGGTACACTACTCAAGGAAGAATTTATTCCAGGTACGTATCTAGCTGGCTAAGCCAGCATTTGTCCTCGGTATGCCATTTGCTTAGTAATAAAATTATGATGCATGAAGAAAGTCTAAAGCCAGAGAATCTGGGGCCCATAGGAAACAGAAGGGTTATGTTGGTATAAGTGGGTATTCTAGTCTTCCTCACTGAAGTGAGACTGGTAAGTGGAAAGCTGATGGGAGCTTTCCTTCTGAAGGCTCAGAGCCCAGCCCTTGTATCTTCTATGAGCTATTCCCTAAAGCTCTGTGAACTAGTCTTCCCATTTCCTCTTTAAATGGGGATGGTAATGCTTGTCTAAATGCTTGTCTAAAGCCCCCCAAAGACTAGGATTCCAGTCCTACTTGAGACTAGCCTTCTTACTGCCTGTATCTGAGACTATGTTATCACTCTGAAAAGTCACTCAGCTTTTTTGGTCCACAACCTATTTTTGCCATCTGGGCAATTCAGCTGGAAATTTATTCTACATGGAACCTCAAATTATTTTTCTTTCTTCTCACCAATACGCCTTGATTTTCCTCTGCCCTGACCTGACCACTATCTTCCCCTCTCCTCCTCCAAACCATTCCACTCCCAGTCTCTCCCTGATTAGCTGCCAATGTTGATTCCAACTCCATACAAGTGCCAGGAGAAGTAGAACAGTTGTTTTCAATTACATTCCAAAGTACAGGCAAGCATTGCTGAAAGCAGCTTCCTAGTTTTCAATTGACCATGGCAATAGCAGCCTCAGACAAGGGAACTCTTTCCAGGAAGAATGAAAACCTCGCTTACTTGGAAAGCAATTTGAGGCTTTTTTTTTTTTCCATTGCGCGCTCACACACACAAACACACAAATTATTGGGGGGCTTTTCTGTGCTTATAAGGAGAGATTGCTGAGCAAAGAACTCTGTCTAGAAGCAAGTCCACCAGAGTTCAGGACAGAGGGACCACATACATACCATTCCAGCTTCCAGAGCTGGGAGGGGACCCAGGAAAAGCAGGGGTAAAGGCCCAGGTCTTTCACTACTGAAGAGTGTGTGAAATGCAGGCCAAAATGGGGCCCTCCCATTTCAGGAACTAAGCCACTCCCTCATCTGTAACAAGAAAAGAGCCTTGGAACAGCCTGCCTGGAGTGATGATAGAAGAAAATGAGAAGAAGATGGGTGGTGGGGTGGAAAGAGCATGATGATACAAGTCAGGAAAGTGGGGTTCTAGGCCAGGCTCAACCACAAACCAGCTGTCTGGTATGCGCTGGATATCTTCCCTGTGTTTCTCTAGATCCATTTTCCACCCTCTCTACCCACCCTGCTGTCTGCCTGGGAGGCTGCTATCTGTGGACTGACTCAAAAGCAACCTAGCCCTCTGGCTTCTGGTTGGGTCTAGTTGACTGCAGCTACTTAGCAGGAGATCAAAAGGGAGGTGGGTGGGACAGAGTATTTGTTGCTCCAGCCCTCTCTCTCCCATCCTCTAGGGCTGGCTGCCTCTACCTGCTGAAGGCTGGAGCCAAATAGCTATTATCTCTGCTCCAGGAGCTACTGCTTCCTTTTGTCCTTTCTGCCTGAGGGGTAGAAATAGCTCCCTGTGGTTGCATGCCTAGGGGTACTGAGCCATACTCTATCTTTCCTGAACCCTGCTCACATCTCTTTAGAGTTCCTTATTAAATGTTTCTCAATGATTCAGTTTGGGTGTGCCTTCTGGGTCTCTGAAGGATATATTATCAGACTCATCTTTATGATTTTAGGAGTAGGGACTCTGAATCTCCTAGGGCCCCTCAGTATAGTCTCATAGAGGAGAATGATATGTGAAAGCAGCAACTTTTCATTCTTCAACGTGAAAACTGAGGCCCTGAGAAGTAAACCATTTGTCTGGTCTTCCTCCCTTAAATGATATTCTGAAGAGGATATTGGTAGCCACCAGAGAGCGTATGAGAAGGCTGAGAGGCTGACATGATTCACCACCAATGCTTCAACTACAGCATCTCTATTTTATCTGCCTAACAAAATTTCTGGCAAAAAACCCAAAAATATTAGAGAGTGGACATGATCACTGAAGAGCACTGTGTATTGAGCAGAAGAGCCCATATCGTAAACTTTGAGATGAATATGACCTCAGATGTGATTTTAGAAGTAGAACACTTATTCCAGGAAGAACTCAAGGAAAGTGCAGTAGTAGTTTTGTTTTGCAGTGCCGGCCCACACACGCCCTCTTTGTAGAATTGACTCATTCTTAGAGCTTTGACAAAGAAGTGACAAAATCATTGTACCTTTTTTTTTTCCTTTAACCAAGTAATTCCACCCCAGTGTTGGTGACAGCTAATTGGATTCAGATAGACACCTGGCTCAGGAAGAATGCATCTATAGGCAAGTCTGAGAAAATTCGTTTCTTTCTCTTGAGAATTTGAGCCAGGTGACCCCCTGAGAGTAGTCATATGATGTTATACAGCAACAGTCATGTAGCATGGGGACAAAGAAGAGGCTCAATGCTATGGTTAGTTGAAGCCATGAGGAAAGTGAAACTAAGAACCTTGTGACAGAAGCCAAGGGAGTAGACCACAGAAAATATCTTTCTTGTTTTCTCTAAGTAGTTTCTTGTCTCGGTTTCTAATATATCTGCAGACTGACATCCAGGCTATTTTTCCTGCCATTAGGTTTTAAGAGATTTCCCTGAAGTTATATTAACAAATGCTCTTTTCTTGTGCTAGTTTGAGAACTAATTAAATAAATGGAGGAGAAAGGACAAATCTTCATCACAGAAAATACCAAAAATATGTGAAGATAGACCCTGTCCCATGAATGGAGGTTAACTCTCCTGAAGACACCACTTTACCTAGCTGATCAAGGATAATATCACCAGTCCTAAGTCATGTGGATATCATATACCCCTAATATTTAACCCTTGAAGGGAAGAGGCACCTCAACTCTGTCATATTTCCACTCAAACTCTATAACTCTCGCTGAATAATGAGAAACCATCAGCTAAGTCCAACTTGAAGGACATTCTACAAACCAACTGACCAGTTCTCTTAGGAAACAAGGAAAGATTCTAAGAAACTGTCACAGATGAGAAGAGACTAAGGAGAGTGGTATCTTGAGTTGGGTCCTGGAGGAGAAAAGGGACATTAGTGGAAAAGTCAGTGAAATCCAAATGAAGTATGTAGTTTAGATAATAGTGTCGAACCAACAGTAGTTTCTTACTTTTAATAAATGTGTCACTGTTATATATAAGAGTTAATATGAGGGGAAGTTGAATGGAGGTACATAAGGACTCTCTGTTCTATCTCTACAACTTTTTCGTAAATCTAAAATTATTTAAAAAAAAAAAAAAAAAGAAAAGAAAAGAAAAGAAAAAAAGAGATTGCCGAGAAACTCACTGAATCTCCAGGAGCAGCAGAAAACCAGTCTAGGTGACTACAGAGCCAGGAATTGTTGCCAAACCCACACTGCAGAATTGGGCCAACAAAGGCTCCACGGTCCCCGCTGGGCACAGACGCTGCAGGTTTCACCACCAACACCACAAAATCGCTCCTCTTCTCTGTCACTGTTGCCTCTAGAAACCGGATGTCGCTTTTACTACCACCATCAGTCACCAGAAGGGAGTCTGGTCAGCCCCTGCTTCCTCTCACTGCCAGCTGCGTTTGCAGGATAGCGTCAGGGAGGTTGGGCCTGAGTACCTGGTGTTTCAGCTTCTACCCCTGGCTGGAAGTTCTACCTCATAAATAAGAGATTTCCCAGACATGCTCAGTGGCCAGAAAGAAGGACAAATGTCCTTCTAATTAGAGTGGTCTGACAAGGCCGCTTGGAGAAAGTAGAGTGTAAATAGGGCATTTATCATAGTGAAACCAAATTTGAAATAAAACTCCACAGCATCTGTCACTTAGCCCTGTAGAAGAGGTGAGACTCTGATAAGTAGAAATGCATTGTTCTCATGCGAATGTTTTGTGGAACAAGCAGCTCATAGAATATAAGCAGAAAACAAGAAAACAACTTCATTTTTGTCTTTCACTGTCCCTTTTGCTGAGTTTTCAGCCAAGGGTAGGAGACATCCTCAGTAATTTTCTGGTCACTCTTGGGTAATATACATAGTTCTAGGGTCACTTCAAGTCATAAATTACAATTTCAGATTAGCATTAAAATGCCCAGTCTTATAGAATAGTAAAAAATTCAAATTTGCTTTTAAGTGAAGCCTGAAGTCAAGGAAGAGAAGGGCTTCTCTTCCCTCCTATTTGTTCTTCCTCTGACTAATCATGGTTTTTACTGCTCCAGGGCTGAAGTAAGGGTGAGTGGGTTAAGGAGCAGAAAAGTTTTTTCTTACTTGGTATCGTCCCAATGTTTAGCATTTGTGATCTCTGTTTTTACAGTTATTTAAAGCTGACTTTTCTCATGTGCTCTGACATGGTTCTTCAGAGATTTTTGAAGCTCTCCCACCTACAATTTCTTGGCAGGCCAAATGCATCGCTTCTCTGGCTGGTTTTCCTTTTTCCTCATCCCCTGGACATCCAGGAGACCCTCAGTTTTTCTCTATTCAGGTCTTAGGTCTCTATGCTTCTCTAGATCACCTTCTTGAACAGGAACTAAGATGACCCCTCAAAATCCTTTTCCTGACACTTAGTTTAAAACTTTAGACAAACTTATCCCTTCCCTTGTGGATAGAAGTGGGATAGAACTCATGGTAATAATAACAGCTCTCTCTAAAGGTCTTCTTCCCGTTTTTAATTCCTGACTCTTTCCGTCTAAAATGTGGAGTAACCTTTGCAAAATCATGAACAGTGCTAAAATGAAACGCAGAAGAGCCTTTCTAAAATATTATAAAATATACTAAATCTTGGTCTTGCTAAAAGTTTTGGCAAATGAGTTGTGTTACTGGGGCCCAAGACAACCAGCAGAGAGATTGCAATGGTGAGTGAGATGTTCAAGGAGGTGGTTTGGTAAGTGCCTGGCTTCTGGGGCATGATTGCAAAACAGAGCCTTGGGCCAGGGTCTCCCACTGCAGGCACACAGCAGTGTCTCTGTGGACTTGGGCTGTAGCAGGGTGTAGGCCCTGGAGGCAAATAACCTGGAGAGTGACTGTGTGCTTAAGGGTCACAGGGTTCATAGTCCAAGGACACAACACTGGAGAATGTGAACTGTCATCTTGGCCCGGGTTTCCTCAACAGCAAAGGCCCATCTGTGGTTGAGAGCAGGGCAGAGGGACAGGGATTATAAACAGAGCAGGAAGAGGGTTCATACACAGATATATTCGTGTTCGATCTTCAAGACCTTCTGAGAAACTGCGTAGAACACATTTCCATGGAAGTGTCCACATGGGGGATGAGAGGAGGAAATGCTCGTCAGCTCCGCTTTGCCTCTGGACAAGGGCTGTTCCATGGGGTATTAACTCTCCCTGCTTCAGGGTTGTGCACGTACGAGTTTCCACAGCCTTGCTGTGGAGACAGAGGACTCCAGGGTAGGGTGCATAAGGTACACTATACACTCATTTATAGCTGTAAACACACCTGGAACTGGCGGCCACGGCCACAGCTAGAGGAAGAAGTCAAATTGAGAGGATTTGGAACATTGCTTGAGAGGTATCTGATGCAACTACCAGCTAAATTCTTTGAGGTATCAGACTCGGTTAAAGAATTTGCAAGGTCCAGTGAAACACAAAAATGTTTGGTCTTGTTTAAAAATTATTGGGATTTCAAGATGGTGGCAGAGCTTAAGCCACGCCCAGGGGCCTCCTGAGAGCAGACCTTGTGCGACTCCACTGGTTGCATACGCCCAGGAAGCTGGCCTTGTCTGGACTCGTAAGTAGCAAATTACCCCTCACCCTCACTACACACAACACAACACACACACACACCCACAACACCCACACATTCCACATTGCAGAAACTCCTGACCCCATCTCCTGAGGAGCACCAGCATTTGGGAGCTCTGACCACACCCTCAAAAGCATGGCCTCTGCAGGGTCCCTGACCCCACTGATGTGTGCTGAGAATGTCCCCACCCATAGTCAAATCTGGGCAAAGAAGAGAATTTTCCATGGAGCTGCTTATTTTTTTTCCATAAAATTCTTTATTATAAGATTCTGACCTTACTTTAAAAACAAAATTATGGTGATGGTAAATAGCACTTTTTAGTTTGCGAAAGAAGGATATTCTTTTTTTTTTTTTTTTTTTAAGTGGCAGTCCTTTGCCAATCCTGGATTTTAAAAAAAAATTACGAACCAATGAATGCCTGAGAATACTGGGTTGGGAGGAAGAACAGGTACAAGATTAAAATCAAGGGCCGGTCTGAGGTAGGGGTTTGATCCTGCATGGACAGGAAGGACCCAGTGCAAGGTATTTATCAGCAGCTCAACATCCCCTACCAGACAGAGAACCGTGAATACCTCCGGGCTCCACTCTGCCCCTTGCAAGTGTCCCTAGACACTTTTTCCTCCATTCTTTTTCTTGCCAATGCTTTGTCTAAGCGGGAAGGGAAAAACACTGCCTGCCAGGTAGACCCTGAGCATTTGGGAAGCTCTACTTTTTAGAAACACATCATCTATCCCTACATCGCCCACCTGAAATTCCACTGCCAGTAATGCACTGCTTGAGGTTGAATATGAGCCTCTGGTTGATCCAAGTGACTTAATATGTTCGTTCTTTTAAAATGCATTAAAAGCCTGGGTAAGAAAATTCCTTTGTAGTAATTAATATGTCTGATGCACTAAAAATACTTTTCAAAATGATGATGATGATGATGATATTAATATCAGGTGATTATATCACTAAATCCTAACAAAACCCAAAGAGATATTATTTCCGCTTTTTGGCTGAGGAAACTAAAGTTCAGAGAAGTTGAACAAATTACTCAAAGTTGCACCGCTCTGAAGGAGAAAGCTAAGATCCAAAGCAGACCCAAAGTCTATTATATATCCACTCTGCCAGGTCACTAGGCCTGGTGAGGATGTGAGTGGGGCACACTGAGGAACAGGTGATACAAGTTTGGACTGAGAGGTGGAGATAAGGGACATGCCAGGATGGGCCAGTGAGCTCCCTAGTTCCCGCTGCACTGCTGGTCGGCAACACTCACCTATGAGCGCTTCAAGTAAAAACACAAAACCCTTTCCTAACTTCTGTTTCTCTTTGCCCTGCTTTTCCTGTAACTTCCTCTCTTCTAGCTCCTTGTGTGATTCAGAAGTGCCTACTGGAGGAAAGATGCCACAAAGCTCCTTTTAGGAGACATCCTGCATCTTCAGTTATCTAAGAGCAGTATTTGGTATTGTGGCTCACATAGAGTAGGTGCCTAATAAATGTCTGCATATCACTATGAGAAGGCGAATCTTCCAAGACCCTGTGAAGCAGCCAGAGGTGTTCTTGAGCATCCTAGCTAAAGGCTCCATCATTTAGCAAGCCTCACAGTGGCTCAATGGCCACTTTCTTTCCCATCTCTCTTCCCACACAGGACCAACTCAAACCTCATTATTAACTACCATGCTTCTGAAAGATGCAGGTATATAGTGCAGACCTCCACAAATTCAGGGAATGTCATCTGCTATATACCATCACTTCCCTTTACTTACAATTCAGCCTCCAAATGTGTCCACTATAACCCCAGAAATCTGAAGAACCAGAGAGTAAGGATGGCTTCAGTGTCACTACTACTGCAGCTAATTAATGCAAGACTTCCAGGAAGTGCACGCAGGTGTTTGAGCAGAGACCATAAAAGATTAGAATCTGCCAACACCTCTAGATATGGAATCTGCCACCCCTAACCCATCCTAAAGCATACCTTCTTTTAAGCAAAATTCAACTACTCTTCTGATATTAACTTTTGCTATCTAATTAATTCATCAGTCATTTGTTAAGGGGTAGTGAATTTATGATGACAAGGAGTTGAGACTATGCATTTACAGCTCTGTATAGGGGAGAAATCATTTCAGATTAATTTTCCATTTCCAAAAATTCAATTTTCAACACTAAACAAGTCTTCGCCAAAACTTTTTATTTCATGTTTTGTTTGAGCCAACAGCAAATGGTATGCATTGTTCCCCTTTAATTAAACTCATGTGCAAATTGGTAAAATATTCCAGAGCCTCTGGAAGAAAACTTTCCGAGGTGTATTAATTATTTGGTTAATCACAGAGTCTGGACACCTGGAACTCACACTGATGTTCTTGCTCTAGCAGTAACACTAACAAACAATGTAAATTATCATTTTAAAGCATTGGTGTGTGTCTCATTACAACATGGGCACCAATTCTATTTGTCTGGAGTTGCAGACTTAGCAAGAAAAAGAGGAGGGGAAACCAGACTTTTTGTTTGGCCAGGCTGGTAATCTTAGCTCCAGAAATCTTATGGCTAAAGCAAGAAAGAAGCCAACATGGTCACAGAGCCAAGTATGTCTGGCTCTTCAACAAAGAAGCCGCATTTTCCTTGCCCAGTGAAGGGAGAAACAAAACCCACTATATGCAAAGATGCTCCTCAGCCTTCCCCTTCTCTGTGCAGGCTCAAGCACATACCACTCTCTCCTTCTTAATGACCAGCTGCTTAGAAAGGCCTAAGAACAATTCTGAGTCGCATAGTGATTGAGCCAACCTTGGCTTAAGACTCACATTCCTCCTCCTTCTAAAGCAATCAAGTTCAGATACAGTTGAAAGGGGCTATATATAATTCAGGAATCCAGAAATGCAGGAGAGAATCACTTTTGGAAAAAAGAGTAGTTTTCTTCCACCAACAGTTGTCTATGGCCAGGGGACAAAGCATAGTTGTCTGTGGTATTAGATCTAATGTGTAGTTTGTCTCTAGGCCCAAGTATCCTATACTTCCATTTATTCTATAGATTGTGAAATCTGTTTTCACAAAGAGCAGTCAAAATTAGATTGGGGAGAAAAGCAATCTAGAGGAGCAGAAATGGAGAGGGTGAGGAAAAAAAGCATTTTCCATATGGAACACATCAGAGGCTTCGGACTTTTGGGGACAATTTGACCTCATGTTTACCTTTATAAATATCTATACTTTTTTTTTTCTCCTGATGTGTTCCATCCGTTAACATAAGGCAAAATCTTCTCCTTAGACAAGGAATATGAAGAAATGAGTCTGCTCTCAAGCTCGGTTTGGTTTATAATACAGCCTCTTTTACAAATGTTCATGTTTACTATAAGCCATTCGGTTTCAAACATACTATGAAATTTTCACCCTTCCGTCTACTTTTAGAATGCAGTTTTTGCCTAGACTTGGTAATGGGTTTATTAATCCTTCGTTGGTTATATAAGAAAACTCTTCATTGTAGCTCCAACCAGGGTTTCTCAACCTTGGTACTACTGATGGTTTGGGACAGATAATTCTTTGTCATGTTCTGCGCATTATGGGATGTTTGGCAGCATCCTTGGCTTGTACTCACTAGTCGTTAGCAGCACCAGTTGTGAAAACCAAAAATGTCTCCAGACATTGCCAAATGCCCCTGAGGGGGCAATTCCTCCCCTTACTCTGGAAACACTGGCTGCTGGGTTTAGGAAAACTATTAACATATGACAAGGAGATGTTAAAGTAGACACCAATTTGAAAGATCAAAATCTTTGTTTCCCAAGTATTTCAATACTTGAAGAGTATTTTAAGAGATTCTATTTCATAGCCTATATAATTGCCATCCCCCATCCTTCCTTGATTACATGGTAGGATGATCCAGTAGTCTTTGACAAGGCAGAATCCACTCCCAGACCCAGGAGAGATAGTCAGTCATGAGAATCCCATTTCCCTTTGCCAGTGGTTGGTCAAGGGATGAGAATCATGTTGCTTAGTTCTAGTCAATGAGACATAAGAAGGTGAAAAATGTTTGAGAAGAGAACCCCCTTATATAATGTTTTTTAAAAAATAATAACAATAATAATAATCTCTGAGGAAAAGTCTTTTTGTCATATTTCTCTTTCCCCTACTCAGATCTCTGCATTTGAATGTGACTGTATTATCGGAGCTTCGGCAGTCATCTTACGATCACAAGGACCTGAAGAAAAGAATGAAAGGCCAATAGCTTGAGGAAGGTAGAGTAGAAAGAACAAAAGGCCTTCAGTCCCCGATGACATCCTTGAACTGCTGAACCAGCCTTGGAATATCCACCTCACGCTGCTCTTTGTTTGAAATAATTCAACACTTTTATCACTTAGCTAAACCAATAGTTGGCCAATTATGGTCTATGTGTCAAATACAGGAACTTAAGAAAATTGTTTTTACATTTTTTAAAAGGTTGCTAAAAATAAAAATAAACAACCTTATATGGCTCACAAAGCCTAAAATGTTTACTGTGTGGCCCTGCACAGAAAAAGTTTGCCCGTCCACAACCTAAACCATTCACAGAAGATGTCTTGTCATTTGCAACCCAAAGCATCCCTAACTAATGCAAGTACTGATATCTTCATTTCACAATTACAGAAACTGGAGCTCGAGTCTGCCAATGGTAAGCTCAGGTAGACAGTCAAATATAAATTTGCCATTATTTCAATTTATTGTAAAGTTAAGCCAAATTGAGTCATCACAAAAGCATTTAACAAAGGTTTCTATTCTTTAGAGGTTCAAATAATAGTCTTGATTGTACAAATCAGAATGGGCAAAGCCTCTTAAAACACAATGTGTTCCATGAAAGCCTTAAAAGGGGGCTGGATTATCCCACTATCTGGAGCTCCAGGCCATTTCCTGCATTTGGAAGCCAAACATAGAGTCTCTTAGGAAGAAAAGACATGGCAGAAAAACATTAGATACAAAGTTACTGGTTTGATAAATAACCTCTTCTACTTGCTGAAACAGTTCTTACACTTCCTTACTGACTCACTCAGAGAGAGTGAATCCTCAGGGATAAATATTCAAAGCCTTCCTCCATTAACTCCAGCTCCTAAATTAACACTGCTATTGTATGTCGAGACAGCATGGTCTGTAGCACCTTGATAGAGAGTTTAAATATTGACCACATCTTATGCACACAGGGAGTTTGATCTAGAAGAGGCACACAAAGCTCATTGTGGAGAGCCCATAACATGAGTATTGTACACAAGTTACAATAAATATCTGTCGACATCTAACTGTAGGACCATAACTGAGGACTGAGTGACAAGCAGGGCTAGGTTTTACTCAGTAGATCCAAAAGGCTTTTCTTTTCCTTTGTATCCCTGTGCTTATCCCAGTATCTGGCACATGGTAGAGAGTCAAAGGAACAACAGCCCTCAGTCTACACCCAATATTGGTTGTGCTTCAGTGTTGGGTTGGTTTGTCGGCAGAGCTTGACCATGTCGGGATCCAGGTTCACCCATGTTTCCCAAGGAGCACACTTTTCTACTGGCTCAGTGACTGGAGAGGCCATCTGCTCACGTGGAAGGGCCCTGAAAAGACTGACTTGGGGACTGCTGGAGCTTTTTAGAAGGGGTGTCACTCTGACGGTGGGAACAGTTATGCTTCTTTCTGCCCTAGGACTTGGGGTTGTGGGTTCCAAGTCAGTCTGGGGCTTAATAAGAGGTTTTCTCTTTTCTACCTTCTGGCCCCGCAGCCAGGCACACAAGGCCACCACAGTTACTAGTAGCAGGAAGACCACGGCAGCCAAGGGTATGATGACCATCAGAGGATAACTGCTCTTCCTGGGCTGGGTGGGTGCCCCAGGGCTTTCTTTGGTGGCAGCTTGTGGCCAAATGACCCCAGGGGGAGAGGCCTTGCCATCCATAGTAGGCCCTTCACCACTGTGTCGTCCCCAGGGATCTGGTCTCCGCCATCTGATCTGGGTCAGCTTCCTCAGAGATTCCGTCTGTGCTGTGGGTCCTGAGGAAACCACAGGCTTTTCCTGAGAGAGAGCTGAAGTCGCAAGGTTATCTTCAGTGACTAATAAAGATACGCCAGGGCTAAAACTCTGCAAAAGTAAGGCATCAGGTGGCACTATGGAGAAGGGGAGATAGCCTATTGCTGGTTGAACGTGGTCTGCCCGCAGCAAGAAAGTGAAGGAGTCATTCAGGATATCCGTGCTGGTTAGATTGGCATGTGGATCAAGCATCAAGAGCCCTTGGTCAATGTCCCACTGAGTGAACAGAGTGGCGTCTTCCATCAGAGTGCCATGGCCCACTCTTCGTACAAGTCTTCCATGGACAGGGGGTTCTGTCACTTCAAATTTGGGATCACTATTAGTCCTATTAGCAAGCTCAGAAGCATCAAGGTCCTTTCTTGTCAGCTGATAAGCCCCTCTGTTGGTAATTGTCAGGTGTGACAGAACCTGCAGTAAAGGCTGCACTCTAATGCGCAGTGTTAGGCCTGTCAGGTTGCTTTCCGATGTGAACACTGAGAACTGTAGCTGGTCCTCTGAGGCCGTGAGGTTTGTCATGTGGTAAGAGAGTCTTCCTGAATCCAGATCCTCCTGTCTAAAGCTGATGACCACCTGGTTTTCAATGAGCAGATGCCCATGTTGGAGAGGACATGTTATCTTGTATGTGATTTGAGGGCTCCTCCCATTGGTTATTGCTGACAGATGAGCATTGGTGATAGAGATGGTTGTCTGGCCTTGAGGGAGAAGTAGGTCAGTGAGGTTGACAAGGGTGATGGAGATGGGGATAACATCCAGGTGGAACAGCTTGTAGAGTGGGCGGTGTTGGCCATCAGTCACACTAAAGTAAAATGCTCCAGAGGATGGGCTTCCATCTTGTGTGAACCACACTTGTGAGTTATCAATGTTGGCTTGAGTGAAATGGTGAACTGGGGTGTCTAGATGGTGAGCCATTGACAAAAAGCCATTATTAGGACTACGGATGATTGTATATCTGATCTCCTCTGGAGGATTGTCTAGATCTTCCACTTTTAGGTTATCAGGTCCCACAACTAAACTATTGCCTTGCAGAACTTTCAACCGAAGCCCTTTTGTCTTTAATTCTGGCACCTGGTCATTAACAGGAGAGATGGTGATGTTAAATGTCTCTTCAAGAAAGTCAGCCTCTGGCTTAGCAACAGACTTGCTCTTGGGGTTTGGCCAAAGGCAAAGGTAAAATTATCAGCCAGTGATTCAGAGTCATCATGAACATATGTGATTCCAAATTTATTAATTATATACTGAGAAAATAGGGTTTTCCTTTGGTAATATTTCTCTCTCCAACCATAATGGTTCCATGGTGCGGAAGAGATGTAACCTGGAACCAGATTTCGTAAGAAGAACGCTGAGATTCAGGCAATTTCAACAAGAAGTTGGAAGCATCCAACTTAGATTGGTCAATGAGAACTTTGTCTCCCTCCTTGACAGCAGCTCCTGTTAAACATAAATGTAGGAAACAAAGTGGCGTTTCATTAGAATTTTCAGATGAGAGCAGTAAGGCCCTTTCTCCCTCAAATTTGCCTATCCCAGTGAATTATTCACAACACTTTGATCACTCAAGGACCTGAATTAATATTGCTACCCAAGGCATCTTTCGAAAAACTAAAATTTAAATATACACATCCATACTACTAAGTCAACATTTCAGACAAGGGAGTTATCAAACCTTGAGATTCATTGTAAAATGTTACACTCCTAATGTATCTACTACCGGATGTTCCCTTGCCATGGAAATAGGTGCAGCTTTCCATACCCTTTCCTTTCAAGAACTTAACCCTATTTGTCATTTTCATTTTCTAGCAACAATTTTCAGTCATGGACATGGTGAAGTCCCCATTTGGAAGTACAAATAAAATTCTCTAAAGCTAACTTCTCATCCTTCCTGCCCCCCACTACAACGATTAAGGTTTATAAGAAAAAGCCCACAGAAAGAGCACACACAAAGAAATTACACACTTTTATAACCCTAAGTTTTATTTCAAAGAGTGATATCATGGCATGGGCAATTAAAAAAGAACAGATGTGTTTCCAAATTGTCCCTACTTTAATAATTAGAGATAAAGCACTGACTATAGCAGTGTGGCTTTACCTGTATTAGCAAGCAGACAACTCTGCCGACCAGGTTCATTAATTTCACATGAAATAGTAATACGAAACTTCTCAGGGCCTAGAGCCGCTGGTGGGGAGGACACTGTGAACATGAAAGAATCTTCTGCAGTCCAGCCAGTGTTCTCATGGTCCACATGCTGGTATAATATCAGCTGTTCATTGACCTGGCCAGAGAGTAAAAAAATCAGCACCTTGCTTCAGGGATAATACAAAGATTAACACGTAGCCTAACTGTCTTTTCTACTCATGCTTAAACTATTGCACAGATCCATACAATGCAGGAACAGTAAAAATGCGCTCACTTACTTGTCAAACCTAGGTGATTCTATTTATCAGAGGAAGAAAAGCACATTAATTTTGAAATGACTAATGCGTAAGGTATTTGTATTATAGAAAGTTTATAATGAACCTTCATTTACCTGCCAGAAAGCTCTAACAACTATCAACTCATAACCAATCTTGTTTCATATATACTCCTACCCAAGTTTCTGCCCAATAGATGATTTTGAAGTAAATCACAGACATCATAACATTTTACTTGTACATGTTTTAGTAAGTATTGGTAAAAGATGACTCTTGTAAAAACATAGTGCCACTACTCCTAAATATTATACATACTTAATATTATCAAATATCCAATTAGTGTTCAAACATCTCTGATGATCTAGTACATTTTATTTACATAGTTGCATTGAGTCAGGATCCTAAAAAAGTTCACTCATCACATTTGTTTGGGTGTCTTTTAATATATATTGTTTTTTCTAATACCTTTCTCTTAATATTTTTCTTAAAGAAATTGGGTTGTCTTAGAGTTCTCTACTTTCCGGATTTTGCTGATTGCATCCCTATGGTGTTTAACATATTCCTCTGTCTCCTGTAGTTCCTGTATAACCGATAGTTGAATCTAGAGGCTTAATAAGAAGAAAGTTCAATTTTTTTGTTAAGAATATTTTACAGGTTGTATGGCATATTTTTTCTTGTATCTCACTGCAAGGTAAAATAATGTTGGGTTACTTCGCTTTTGGATATGTTAAGATTGAAAGATGGATTCAAGTGTTGCCGGATCGCTCCATCTATTTTGAAGTTCCCCATCAGCCTGTCACCTAATAATTTTATAGAGTCATTGATATAAATTCCTTATTTTTGCAGTGGCAAAACAATGATATCATTTTTTCATTCCTTCTTGATTCTTATTTGAAATTTTTCTGTAAAAAAGAACTTTCCCTCATCAGCTATTTGGTTACACTGAGGTACAGTGCATGCAGGAAAGACAAGATAAACGCTTCATTTCTTCTCTTACGTACCAATTTTTAGAAGAGTCCCTTGGCTCCAACCTCCAAACATGACCATTGGTTTGGTTTTGTTGTTTGTTTCCTTGTTTTAGAATCATTATAAACTCATTAATTTTAATATATGATGTTTTAAATTCCATTGCAATTAGTATTCCCATTGATGTTCAAATTTTCCCACCTTGCTTAAGGTATTTTTCAAGATTTAATATTAGTTCTTAATGCTCGTTGCCTGTCAATGTCCTTTCTAACTCAATCCATGGAGATGGGTTCCACCAGTATTTTGTTAACCAAATAACATGTGGGCAGTCCTTCCTTCAACAACAGTGATTGAAAGTTCCAAAATTGTAACCACAGAAGGAAGGGCTATACATAAAATACTTAACCCTTAATTTCTAAGAGTGATCTCTTTTTCTGACCTGCTACCTATTATAACATCTGAACTTACCAGTGGGTTTTGCCAAGTATTTGAATGTCCACATCAAAAATGCCTAGGATAAACTATTATATAATTTACAGAGTAATTAAGTCTATTTCATCAGTCAGTATTTATAAATTAATAATTAATTCACAACTACATTAATTAACAGAATGTGGTGATGTGCTGCTCTGTCTCATTGCTGGTACAGTGGAGGTATCTCTAACTAGGCTTTTTGGTCTAGTGAGCTTCCATGGAATACAAGCTCTCTGTTTCCAGAGTGGCCAACAACTGTTATGAGTTTTCGTTCCTAATCCTTTCAAGGATGACGCAAGGAAATGCTGTCCCTTGGTGATTTTAAATGAGGAGAAGAAAATATCATTTCAACATTTCCTCATAAACAAGCAAGGTTACTCATGAGGAATTGGAGTTTCTCCAAAGACACTAATTTCTGGTACTAACTAGTTTTATTCAGCAGCTCTGCCATTTCTATTCCCAGCTTAAGATTTATGACAAAAGATTAGTCATAAATGTAGTCCTCCTCCAGAAGCAGTGACTGTGCCAGGGATTCTTCTGGAGAATGATTCCTAAAAGTTTCCCATTCTTCCAGAGAAGCGTAATATTTATATGGAAAAACAAACTCAGTTTCTTAATATTAAGTAACCTAGTCTATTAACCAAGAGGAAATTCTTCCCGGGTGCTGGGCAATCTTTTCCATTGCTCCTTTGGTATAAGTGAAAATTAGCTCCCCTGAAAATTATATAACAAGTTATTAGAATAATCTCAGGATCTTCTCATATCTATAGTACGGAGAATGATTGTCACAGTGAAAGAATGGTTCTCATAGATGAGAACATGTGAGACGAAGGTCAGAAATCTTGTGAGAAAAGTAATTGAGGAAGAGCCCTATACATGGCCTTGCACTTCAGGAGACTAGTGGAGCAGAGGTCTATTATAGGTTCAGTTTTTGGAAAGGCATTTTTAAAAGTGAGAAATCATGAGTAACCCATTGTCTTATTTACACCAGAGAATGGGAGAATTTGATTAGATTCATCTTGAGTGTCTGAGCTTTAAGACTGGAGAGCAGGTAATTAAAAGTGTGGAGCTAGAAGTCAAAGGGAATAAGGGTGTCTGTGAAATGTCAATAAGCCGGTCATGTGCTGAAAGAGGTTTGAGGTGAGTAGTATTAAAGTTTAGAAGACAGCTTTGTCTCGCCAGCTTTGAGAGTTAGGTTCTAAGGTATGAGTGTGTACATGTGTTCGGAGAGGACCAGAAAAGGGAGAATGAGACCAAGACTTGATGAAAAAAAGTATTGGGTAAACCTGAGGAAAGAAGAATCTCAGAAAGGATTAGAAATTTTGTTACCTCAAATAGAAAGCAGCCTTCGGAAAACTTCTAGCAGGTCTGCATATTTCCACTGTGTTAAATATAGGTAGATAAGCCACTTAGCTGGATACCTGGGCTCTCGGATTAAGGAGAGGGGAGAAGGGAGGTTTTTGTTTCCTGTGGATTTAGATTAGCCCAGAGATTTTCTCTTTTACAGACAGAATCTTTCTGAAATGCCATTAGAAATTCAATGGTGTTGAAGTCCAACTAACATATGTAGAAGAAAAAAAGAATGAGAAAAATCGCCATTTGGCAACCACCATAGTAATAAATGTTTCAAGCAAGAATCCTATAATGGTTGCTAAAACTAGTGAGCTAAATTGTGATGAGATAAAGGATACTTAAATAGTTCCAAAGTGTCTTCTCACAAGAGACTTATGAATTACAAAGGAGCAAATAGTACCTTCACAATTGAGAAGTCTGCAAGACAATACCCGACCAAGTGATAAATGAAACATCATTAGTGACAGGCAAAGGGAGCATCAATACCTCCTGACATAAAACCCTGAGGACCCAGTATCTCTCATGGCATCCCTGCCAAAAATGCACAACCTGAATCTAATCATGAGGAAACATGAGATAAAACCAAACTGAGAGACATTCTACAAATAACTAGCCTGTCCTCTCAAAAAAAAATGCCAGGTTGCAAGTCAACATGACTACTGGATGGTTTCCGGGTTAAAGAGACAATGGACACCTAACAACTTCATACTGTATTTTATGCTGTGGAATTTTTCTTTCTTGCTATAGAGGACAGTATTGAAACAACTTGTACTATTTGAATAAGGCCTATAATTATGTAATAGCACTATACCACTGTTAATTTCATGATTTTGTATACTGTAATTATAAAAGAGAAGGCCTTGTTTTTAGGATATATACACTGAGGTATTTAGAGGTAAGAGGGCATCATGTCTGTAACTGTCTCTCAAATTTTCAGAAATGTGGGTGTGTGCATATATATCTGTGTACGTGCCTGTGTGTATCTGTGTATGCGTGTGTCAGAAAGGAAATGCTAACATTTGGGAACTGTGGATTAATAGTATATGGAATTTTTGTACTGTTTTACAATTATTATATAAGTCTGAAATTATTTATAATACAAGGTTACTAATAATTAAAAAAAATAAATCCATGGTGTTTTACTATATCAACTTTAAAAAGGGAGCGATAATCCCTTTTCTCTGATGACCCATTTCTCTGATGATGCAGAATGGGGAAAGGAACTCACAAATGCCTTGGCACTCTGAAATCAAGAAGTGATTGTTTCCTACCCCCACATGGTACCCTCCCCACCCCAACTTGGTGCATTTCTCTAGGACTTTAACAAGGTTCTATTCCTACATGGCTCATACATGGGTGGACATGTGGTTCCAAATCCTAGACCTTCTCAGAATAGTGCTTTTATTGAAGGGATAATATGAGACACCCCTTGCATCTCTGAGATCTAAACTTCTGGATCTCATATCCTTGATTCCTATAAAACTACACAGAAAAACATTTCTTAGAGGTTAAAGAGATAAATTTGACTCTAAGAAGGCTTGAGGTCCTACTTGCTTTTCTTTGATGAGTTAAAGCTTAGAGTTGAGAGGCTGCTGAGAAGCTCAGAGAAGTTGGGAATTCCTCTCTCTCCCCAATCACAGGGCTCACTAATAGCAGAGCTGGGACCACAAGCTAGATCTCCAAGCTTGTAGAAAAGAGATCTTTCTCCAGTAACACTTTACTGGGGCCTCCTTGGCTCCAACTGCTTGATTTACTATTCTTTTTACTCCAAGAAAAAAAGTGAACACTTATTAATATGAAAATGGAAGCAGAGGAGTATAGTAGAATTTGAGCCTTGGATTGATTAGACCTAAGTTCAAATATGAATATTACTAACTTTCAACTCAGTGGTTTTATAAAAGTCATTTAATCTCCCTGAACCTCCATTTCTGCATTAAAATATAAAATAATATCTCACTTGGAGTTATGCATTTGACCAAACTGTTCTATCACCATTTCAATGCTCAAAATGGTTCTGAATATTTCTAGATCTTTTAAGAAAGCATTAAGTCCTCACTGACCAATCTCTTACTGGGATATCAGGGGATTCTGGTTAAGATGGAAGTTAAACTCATTTTTTACAGAGTCATGGCGCAAGACTATTAAGCAACCAGAAAGTTCTAAATCATGCCTAATAAAATAAATATTTTCCATAAAAACAAAATTTGTAGGCTGGAATCTTGGCACATATTCTAGGAGCTTATTTTTAGTTGGTTGGTAAGTAAGTATTAGTTTACCACTCTATACTTGGCATTTCAATAATATTTGTTTAATGAACAAATAAACTACTTCTAAAAAGTGCTTTACAAAATTTAATTATGAAATATATATTTATATTATGAAAGAGTAGAAATAAGGTATCCAAGACATTTCTTATCCACTTATTTAATAAAAACATAGACAGTAACTAACTTTTATTGAGCCCTAAATACGTGCCAGGCACTCTGTTAGGCACATTGTGTAATTCAATTTATTTAATTTTGTTTAGGGGCACTTATTATGCCCATCCAACAGACTTAAAAAAGAAACTGAGGCTCAGAAATTTTAAATAATTCATCTATAGCTAACAAGTGGAAGAACATGTTTTTAATCTAGTCCCACGTGATTCCAGAATTTGTGCCTTTCCCACAACACTAAGTCAACAGTGTGAAAAGCTCAATGAGACTCTAAGCAATCAAAAAATTCACAAGATATGCTCTCCAACCCTAAGGAGTCTAGTAATGTAGAAAGTCAGTTGATAGGATAGACAAATGCCATTTTGTGGTCTGGACTGGCTTAGGCACAGTCACTGTTGGCCAGAGTTTGTAAAGACTCAAAGAAATAGCTCACATACTGTATTCTATATACTGTATTCCAGATGGCAAGCGAAAGAAAGACCATATTCTGATTCTTCTATACTATTGCCTGCCATTGTTGACCAGGTAGAGACTTTCTCATAGGACACCAGGGGTTAAAAAGGTAGGACTAAGGGGAAACAAGTTTCTACCTGGTTCCAATTGAGGGTAATTCCTTTCTGAGCCCCAAGGTGACCAGCAGATAACCTTTTTCTTAAGACTAAGATTTTTTCAAATCTGGAGGCAGAGAGCTAAGAGTTGTTGTGAGTACACCTGAAAGAACCCAGAGATAAAGTGGGAGCTCTGATATGTCATGTTTGGTAGTGTCGACCATGGCATGAAATCTGATGATATTTTCCCCTAAAACATGCGGACATTCCTTAGATCTACAAAAGTACATGTGAACAGGACTGAGTTGTATGAGAATAAAATTGTCAAACTTGGCCAAAAGGCAGGGCTAGAGTGCTCTGGAGAATATCTACATTCTGAGGGTCCTTCTAAATATAGCTCCCTATGATCCTAATTTAAAAAAACAAAAATGAAACAAACAAACAAAAAACACCAGAGCATGAGTCCTTTACATTGATCTTTCTCACAGTGGAGCCTAAAAGTCAATCACAGCTTTGAAACTCCCACTGGAAAAGAGAGTAACCAAATTATCTTAGGGTCAGTTGGGAGAAGGGGGAAAGAGAAAGAAACATGGAGTCCACTTGCTTGCTTCTCCACAACATGACAGCTTTGCCAAAGCTCCAAGTCTGTGGACAAGACAGTGGTTGGCCAGAAGGAGCAAGGGATAAAGAACTAGCCAAAAAATCTCTATCTCGGGCAGATAATCATGGGGAAAGAGATTACAGACAATTCAAAAAGATAAAATCTCTAAGGTTCTGTGTGGGTTTACCAAAAAATCCTAAATGCTAAGATTCACAAGACAACAAGATCCTGCATTCTTAAGGATGCGCCCTTTCTTATTTCCGCCATGACTAGCACCACCACATTTGTAGAAGGTAGCCAGGCACAGGGGGTTCAAGGTTCTCAAAAGAGGTTAGAAGTCCAGGGCCACAAATTAGAGGTTTCAGGTAATAAGTAAAATGGGGGCTGGGTTAAGTTCTAGGAGTAGTTCCTCTAGCGGGAATGGATAGAAGAGGCATTTTAGGAAAACAAAGCTCCAAAACGGTGAAATATTCAGCTAGAAATGAGCAATTGAAAACCAGGTCCAAATAATTATCAAGAGGTTGTGGCTCATGTCCCTCCATGACTGGGTCAGACTCTGAATAAAAATACCAGAACAAAAGTTGTTCAAGGAGTCCAGCAATATTTATCTACAGCCCCACATGGAGAGAGGCCAAATCCATATTTATAGAGAAGTAAACATAGATTCTCAAAGGTCTTATGCCATTACAAGAATGTAGACCTTTAATAAAACTATCAAATGAAGTCATACAAAAGGTGATTCATTGAAACACCAGAAGGTAGCATGGGACATCTTATTTTTATTACATATGAGTGTAGCAGGCTAAAGATGCCCCCCAAAATAGCAGGTCTTATACCCTTGAATCTGTATACGTTACCTTGCATGGTAAAGATTTTATAGATGTGATTAAGTTAAGGATCCTGAGATGGAAGTTTATCCTGGATTATCCACGCAGGCCCTAACTGCAATCACATGCATCCTTCCAAAAGGGAGGCAGAGGAATATTTGACACAGACAGGAGAGGAGAAGCCAATGTGACCTTGGAGGCAGAGATTGGAGTGATGCAGCCACACGGCAAAGAATGCTGGCAGCGACCAGAAGATGGAAGGGGCAAGAAAGGAATTCTCCCTAGAGCTTCCAAAGTGACCAGAGCCTTGCTGCTACCTTGGTTCCAGCCCAGTAAATGCATTTCAGACTTCTGACCTCCAGAATCATGAGAGGATACTTTTCTACTGTTTTAAGCCACCATGTCTGTGGTAATGTATTACAACAGGCATGGGAAATTAATACAAGGAGAAAGGATAAACCACTCTCACTGAAACGGTAATTGGTTCTATTGCTTTTTCAAAGAAGGAGCCAAGAGTTCTAAGAGAAAGATATATTTTTGGTCATTCAAAGCCTGTAGGCCAAGACCCATCAGCCCATTGCTAGTTCCAATAATGAATAGGTGACTAAATGACACCACAAACCAGTAATTTCTACACATAGAAAAGAATGCTCAAATTTAATTTGGTGAACTGTACTGGCAAAACCAAAATTGAAAAAAACCAAAAAACTGGTGGAAAATGTCAAAATGATGACTGAGTCTAGCTGCCACTGAGCTGGCTACTAAAGAAACACAAGAAAAGCAGGGGTGAGCGTGGGCAGTAGTGACCACTACACACAGACGCTCATCCTTCTCTGCTTAGAAAATTAAAGAGCCAACCTTTAATGATTCCATGTACTCTCCATTACACTATAATAAATTAATTTCTATCCTGTGGGAAATGTGTTCTTAATTTCTTAAATGTAAGTGTTGTCTTGAACAATAAATCCAGATTCTGAAAGAAGAGGTAATTAGACAAAATTCATTACCCAGAATTGATTGCATTATTTCCTAAACGTGGCCCTGGAAATCCTTTATCTTCTTGCATGTAGCGAGTGGAATGCAGAGACATGATGGATGATCTTCCATTCACAGCAGCACATTGGCTAAAATGCAATTACTAGCTTTATGGAAACCAAAAAAGGCTAGGCGTCATAAACCTCAAAACCAGGACACTTTACTTTTCAATGATTCTCAATTATCTAAACAAGCACTGAAATGAGAATCACTCAATTAGTCTCGTCTTTACTTGGAAGAGATTAGGGCTTTATAGAACTCAGTTCTTAACTTTGTTCACGTGGTATTTGAAATAAACAATAATTTCTCTAAATTTATAAAAAATTTTCATTTCATTTTAAAATATGATGATTCACCTCTTTTGTGTATTCATATGTTTAATTCTTCAGGATATAAGATTTTCAGCACAAGTTTATGCAGTTTAGCTTTTCCTATTTAGGCAGATGTAATATTGTGGTAGAAAACAAGAATGGTACTTATTTATCGTGGTAGGTTGACATAGTATGGCTTGAAAAAGTAGTGAATTTATTCTGTAGTAAGAAAATATTTTGAGCTATTAATAAAGCAAATGTTTTCGCCACAATTATTTTGCCAAAGCATGATATTAAGCATAATGGACAGTGTCTAGATTTCCTTCATTAGCTGTATCCATACAGAGCTACTGATTAAAGTGATCATTTTTATTTATCTATAAAAAGCGAAAGAAGGTGTGAGTTTATGGGCAAATGATATAGTGGTTTTTCCTCCCCCGGAGGGCTGGAAACAATTTAGTCCTTTATGGTAAAGGTATGAAAGAGGACTCTACCATCAACTGCTTAAAACTTTCTCCCAGCTGGACACTTAGCAGGTTACTGGCTGGAACTGACTCTTGAAATTAGAAAAACTGGTCTAGAAAGCCATAAAACATTCAAAGCCATTTGATTATGTGAATGTGACTGGATAGTTCTGAACTCCTTTTACTACTGAAATTGTTTTTTAAATAATATTTCCTTTCACTAACCAGATTGAAGAGGTCTAATCAAAGCACATAATATGTGCTCAATAAATGTCTTCACTAAGTAATTTCAGAGAAAAGGCTTTAGTTATCTCCACTACCTCCAAAACCCGTCCCACCATTTCTTTTGCTTTCCAAAAGAGCTGCTCAGAAGAAATCAGAGCCATCATAAAACGCCTGACTTGACCAAGGTCCTATTTGGCAGAGGCCATAAAACTGCAGATTTTAGAAAAAGAGTCACATTCCATTTGCATGTGAAAAAAGAGACAGGATCTGGGAAAGGGAAAGTCAGAAAGATGAATAAATAAACGTCTTTTTCTTCCTAGGTCACAAACAAAAATGTGCATTTTTGAACACAATTGGAATGCCTTTAGGTTAACACCAACTGTACTGAATTTATTGATGACGCCCTTCTCCTACTCAATGTAAACTTAATGCTTTAATGCTTTCTAATATTGTTTTACAATAGCCATGTGTTATTTTTATACTCAGAAAAACATGCACACTGGAAAGCGCCAGAGTTAGTACTTCGGTTCATATCCTTGCAGAGTTTTCTGCCCCCTCCTCTACCCACATTATTGCTACTGAAGTGGAAAGGGAGACAGGACATTTCAATGACATTTATTCATAGAAATTTAGCACAACCTATCCTGTAAAAATACCTCCAGTTCACTAAGGCAGCTCTCAGCTGATCTGGGAGGAACACTTTCACCAGGTCCTTTTTGCTCTGACTTGCTCCCCCAGCCCCCACCCCACCCATTCTGCCTCCAGCCAGTGCTCTGCCAAGGATAAAGTGCTCCATCCAGGCATGAGGCCCCCTGACATCTTCCTCAGCCCCCACCTGGCATCATCACTCAGGGAAATGTTTTCCAGAACACCAGGCACTCTCCCCGGAGGGAAACAGTAAGTAGGTTATAAGGTGAAGCAAATCTCATTCTCTTCTAATGACCTCATTTCCATGCATTTAATCACTATAGCACTTCAGGGTAAACACAGAAGCCAGTTCTAGTGTCCCAGAAAATTCTCTGCCCCTATAAAACTAGTCTTTTGGCCACCATGAGAGGAAAAGAACGTCTCACATTTCCAAAAACAGAAAGGTAATAACAGCAGCCTTAGCTGCCATTTATTGTCTGCTACAAAAGGGGAGTGTGCTAAGCACTTTTGCATTCTTTATCTGTATTAATCCATTACAAACTCTAAGAGGAAAGTATAGCCTAGAGGATAGGAGCATGACCTAGAGTCAAAGCCCTGAGTTCGAATCCAAGCTCCACCACTTCTGAGCTGCGTAACTGTGGGCAGGTTGCTTAGCCACCCAATGCTTTAGTAACCAAACCAATAGAGTGAAACAATGAATAATACAGAAGAAAGCTTAGAACAGTGCTGGGGACGTGGTGAATGTTCAAAATGGTTTCATTATTACCATTACTTTTTACGTTATACAGATGAGGACACTGAGTTTTAAAAGATTTGTAGTTTGCCCTAACTCACAGAGCTAATCCAGATCTTCTGACTGTAGGGAGTCGTAGGACTGTCCTCAGCCATGACTGGTTAGCAGTAGCAAGAAACCTGATTTCTATATTACGTGCTCTCTCCACACTTGCAGAGAGACAGAGAGTGTGGGCTGCTAAACGGAATTTCTAGACTCTGAATATATCATTGAAGCTGCTGTACGAAGACAGGAATCGTCGCATTCAGGACTGCATGCACATAATGCACAGTCTGATACCTTGTGTGCTGTAAAAGAACTCTCCTTTGTCCTCTGAGTCAAAGTATGGGGCCAGGCCCCGGCACGGTGGGTGCATGCTTTGGAGAGGAAAGGGCTGTGGGTGGTACACCTGGTCCCATTGAAAAGGAGAGGGAAATTCCTCTCTCACCACGCCTGACGTGTGGCTGTGGCACGGCCCACACACTGGAGCCTGCCCTTGTCCCCACGAGGACCAACACTCAATTCAAAGGCCCCTCTTCCCAGACACCCTGTGCAGGCCCCTTACAGTCCGGCCGAGGGTCACGTGTCGCCGGCCCCACCTAACATCTGCCATTGTTAATATGCCATTGTTAATACACTTTTTTTTCCTTTTTAACCCTATGCTATACTCTAAGTCCCCATGACTGTTCAGTAACTACTAATTTGTACTTCTTCACCCTTTCACCTTTTTCACCCTGTCCCTAATCCCTCTCCCCTCTGGCAATCACCAGTTTGTTCTCTGTATATGTGAGTCTGTTTTCCTTTAGTTTTTTTTTTTTTTTGGTTTATTTTGTTCCTTAGATTCCATAAACAAGTGAAATCATATAGTATTTGTCTTTGTCTGACTTATTTCACTTAGCATAATACTCTCTAGGTCCATCCATGTTGTTGCAAATCATAAGATTTTATTTTTTTTTAAATAGCTGAGTAATATTCTATTGTATATATGTATATATAATCTCTTTATCCAATCATCTATTGATAGGCACTTAGGTTGCTTCCATATCTTGGCTATTGTGAATAGCCCTGCCGTGAACATAGGGGTGCATAGATCTTTACAGATTAGTGTTTTGGTTAATTAAGACATTTTCTTCATACTTGCTTCTTGGTTCTTAAAGTAGAAGGAATAATAAGAGGAATAAAACCAAAATAATTGGATTTTAATCAATCAAGATTTTGCCTCTCACTCTAGGGATTTAAAACTAGCTTGGAGTTTTAATTCCTGCTTACAAATGTGTTATATTCTAAAGGTGGTTTGTTTTCATAGGAAAATGTACTTCAAATGTATTTATAAACAGTTTCCAGATTAGCCCACTGTGGCAGATTGTTGCGTTGTTCCGCTTATTCAGGGCCTCCTCCCTGTGAAACGATTCTCCTCCACCCCATTGACTTCGGGCTTGCTCATGTAACCTTCAGTCAATGAGATGTGAGCACGAGTGATACACAGCACTTCAGAGCACAAACTTTAAGTCATCACATGGTTCCATCGCTATTTTTCCCTCTGCTACAAATGCAGCAATGACCGTGAGAGAGGCTGCTCCTTCGACTTGGACCCTGGAATAAAGGAGACCCACAGCCAATCCACAGCCCATGTACAAGTGAGAAATAAACTTGTTATTTTAAGCACTGAGATTTGGGGGTTTGTTACTGCAGCATAATCTGGTAGATCCCGGCTACCATATCCACTAAGACCTATATAGAACATATTAATCTAAAATATTACATATTTGCAAAAAAATGTAGTGGAAACTAATGCTTTAAATAATCATCATCAATTTCTTTTTTTAAAAAACTAGGGCTAGAGCCAAGGCCCCTTTATGTGACTAATATCATTCTTGTCAGTGTTCAAAATGTAAACTGATCCTTTGGGCACATTAAGCTCCCCACAGAATGCTTAGTTTTCATCCTAAACCTTCTGTTCTTCATCCAGAGTGCATCTGTGAACTACAGAATTTATACTTCCTCCTTTCAGAGTCACATCCAGAGCTTCTGCAAGCCTCATGATCTGTCCCCTTAAATGCTCTCCCGACAAAGGCAATTGCAAAGCAAAAGTCAAATGTAATTCTGCCACATCACCGTGGAGAAATGACTCAAAGGTTAAAGACAGACACTTGTTATTTACTCTAAACTTAACTTTGGATTTTAACTCCTTAGTCATGTAAACCAATAGCCAAATCGACTGTCAGATCCTTGTCCATGCTGTTCAAGAATGAAAGAAGAAGGTTGAAAGACAAATGAGAAATACTTAAATTTAAGAAGACCATTTAGAAAATGAAATCACATATAAGCACATGCCCAGCCAGTCAGATTCGTGGGATGTAAAAGATAAAAAAATATAAATAAAAAGGTTTGAAGGCTTATCCATTTAAATATAAACATATGTGGGTGGTGGTGGTGGTACAGTACCAGCCTAGTTTAAAACAGATGCTTCTGGATACGGATTAAATGCACACACATTGATATACACACATGTAACTATAATATATGAAATAATGTATACAATACTACATCTTAAATATAAATGTACACTGACATATCCCATAGATTTACTCTGCGACTATGCTTTCGATTTCCTTTTAAATCAGCCTTTAGTGATAAAAAGATCACTTCTTATTTATTAGACACAGAGTTCGAATTTGCTTAATGTTTTCTGACAATAGTGTCTCATTTGTGCTCGCTACAATGTCCAGTTTTACAACCAGCACAGTGAAATGAGTGATTGCCTAGGGAAAAAAGCACATCTGCTTAGCTTAACAGGATGAAGATGAACGAGGGCTGCCCTGTAGAGACACTCAGCACGGCCCAGCTGCACGGACAGACGTCAGGACTCACCAGATCCTGTGTAAACACGGAAACATCCTCGGTGCTGTTGTCAGGATTTACTCGCATCAGCTTCCCAAGTCTAGGGGAACTTACAACCCTAAAAGTTATAGTTCTGTTTCCTGTACTGTCCTCGTCATTGGTCACAGCTCTCAGGTCACGAGAGGAAAGGGGCTTCATGGAACCTAAGTGAAGATTAAAACATGTAAGTATATATGAAGGCTGCTGTTCACCAAATGATCTTTATACACCCATGGAAACTCAGGAAAACACATGGTTACATGTGGGGCTACTGGTTAGCTCTAGCTTGTAATTGGGCTGTGAGGGGCTATTTATGGGTGTGAGTTGCTACTGAAGCCAGATGAGATGGGCTCCACATCCCCCGCCGGCCTGTGTGTCTAACTGATCCCTAGAGAAGGAAGGCAATATCAGTGCATGTAGCACTCAGCTGGGCTTCGGGCACAGGAAGGGGAAGCAGACTATGTGCACTGAGAGTACAGGAGACAGTGCCCTCCCCTGGGAGAACAGAGGTGTCCTAGACTGGTGGTGACTGCAGGTACTCGATGCAGTGTTTATCTGCAGACACCTGTTGGGGTGAGGTTGGCTCTTGAACCAACAATATGAGACATCTCCAGAGGACCCCAGAAAGGCAGGTTGCACAGAATTGTGGGAAGGAAAGGTCCCATGTGAATGCTAAGCGGGGAAGAACCAGGAACATGTGGATTTGTGTGCTGATGTGATCTCATCGGAAACCAAAGGCCAGAGAGGCTTGGAAACATTCAAGTTAGAGCGGTGCTGCTCAAATGCTCTGTGGCAAAGGATCAGCGTTTTCCCTCCTAATCCATGGTGAACCAATAATTTTATAAAATACAATAAAATGTCACGGCAATATCAAATTGCTATAAAATGTCTAAACACTTCCTCTCACTTTCTGTTCTTATGAGTTCATAGACCAGAAGGTCTATGGACCACAAGTGAAGGAGCACAGGGTTGGAGTTCATATCCAGTTTCTTGGCATTAATTTTAGGTAATATCCCCATCCTCACAGGGTGGCAGGTGAGGAAGAGATTCACACAGCCAACCTGGCCCAGAATCTTCTCTCTTCTGTTTTAGCCCTTGTTAAAGGGCTTCAGCATTAGGCCTTGCAAGGGTAGCCCTGAGATCAGGCACGTTATAAATTGTTATGAAATTGAGTAAACCACCCAATAAGCCTTCTGAATGACATCCATTTTGCTTTCCTTACTCAGCCATGGTATCCTTAGAGAGTGAGGGCCACCAATTGCAGTGTTTAAACTACATTAGGTGCTTAAAAGCAGGACCTCAACTACAGCTAATACAGGGGGAGCTAGTCTCGGGTCAGGAAGATTTCCATCTGCCCAAGTATTGTTCTGCATCCTCAGTTTGGAGGCTCTATTTCAAATGCCTGACAACAAAAGAAGACTAAATAAGTGGTACCACATCAAACTGAAAAGCTTCTGCTCAGTGAAGTAAATCATCAATAAATGAAAAGGCAGCCTATGGAATGGGAGAAAATATCTGTAAATCGTATTTGATAATTTGATAAGGGGTTGATATCCAAAGTATGCACAGAACTCATACAACTCAATTTAAAAAATGGGCAAAGGGCCTACATAGATATTTCTCCAAAGAAAACATACAAATGACCAACAGGTACATGAAAAGATGGCCAGTATCAATAATCATCAGAGAAATGCAAATCCAAACCAGAATGGGATGTCACCTCACACCTCTTAGGATGGCCATCACCAAAAAGCAAGCGAGAACAGATGCTGGTGAGGATGTGGAGAAAAGGGAACCCTGTACACTGCTGGTGGGGATGTGAACTGGTGCGACCACTGTGGAAAACAGTAGGGAAGTTCCTAAAGAAATTAAAAATAGAACTGCCGTATGATCCAGAAATCCCACTTCTGGGTACCTATCCGAAGGAAATGAAACCAGTGTTTTGAAGAGAAATCTGTACTCTCACGCTCACTGCAGCATTATTCCTGATAGCCAAGATGTGGCAACAACCGAAGTGCCTGTCAATGAATGAACGGATCAAGATAATGTGGTATAATACAATGAAACAGTGTTAAGCCATTCAAAAGAAGGAAATCTTGTCACTCGCAACAGCATAGATGAACCTGGAGGGCATTATGCTAGGTGAAATAGGCTCTACGGAATCTAAGAAAAGGTCAAACTCATAGAATCAGAGTAGAAAAGTGGTTGTTGCCAGGGACTAAGGCGGGGGCGTGGGTAAGGGAAATAGGGAGAGGTTGGTAAACAGGTACAAACTTGTGGTTATAAGATGAATACGGTCTGAGAATCTAATGTAAAACATGGTGGCTGTAGTTGAGAGGACTATATTGTATAATTGAAACTTGCTAAAAGAGCAGAACTTAGATGTTCTCACAAAAAGGGAAAGAGAGAATAAATACGAAGTAATGGATATGTTAACTCAATATGGCGGAATCCTTTCACAATGCATCCATATATCAAATCATAATCCTCACATTGTACATTTTAAATATTTTTTGTTTGACAATTTTATTTGTTAATTATACCTCAATAAAGCTGAAAAATAATAAAATAAATAAAATAAATAAAATAAAATAATAAATAAAATAAAATAAAATAAAATAAAATAAAATGATAATGTGTCCCTGTGGCAGGCACTAGGTGTTGGGCACCTATGGGTGAGGTAGGAGTACCTGGGAATGTCAGCCTCAGGAACACAATTCTGCTCCAGGTTCAGGATCACCTGGGCACAACTTTGGTTGTTATACAAAAACACTAATGTGAGGCTTATAACTGCCTCCCACATTTTCTTATATTTTGCTGCTGGAATTTTTTGCAATCATTTGCCACCTTATGGTTTCTGGAGCTGAAGGTCTAGAATCAGAGGTCACCCTGGAGAGGCTAAGAGAGAGTGTTCTGTACTCTTAGTCAATGTTACATAAAGCATAACTGATGCTCAGTTTCTGAGCATCCCAACATCCGATTTCTCCATGTTCAGTTTTTCTTTGTAACTTTTCCCCACTATGCTTTCTTAATTGTTTCCTTCTTATAAAGGACCTTAGTTTTACACTTATTCCTTCACTTCAGGTTATCTTTGGCAGGTAGGGGGTGAGGGGGACTTTTTTTAAAAAACAAAACAAAACAAAACAAAAACACCATTTACCTTAGCCTCTTGGGATAGAGGACTCACAAGCGATGTTCCAGGAGTTCTTTTCTGTCAGCCAGGGTACATCAATCCCTCATTCCCTTGTCTGGTATCTAGGGTTTAATTCCTATTCAGCAGTCACCCTGGGGATGCTCAGTCAGCAAGATTAGCTTGCTCCATTTTACAACTGCCTGATGAGCATCTTTTATTACAAAGCCCAATTCACCAAAAGCCAGACATCATTTTCCCCTACTCACCTCATTTCATCCAAACTGTTGGTATTTTCATTAATGAGCTCCAGGCACTTAACTTGGGAAGGATTTCTCTAAGGTCCCACCTAAATCCCATTCCATAGACTAACTGTCCTACAAGGGGTGCAATAATAAAAGGGCTCTATAACCTTATCTGTAAACTTATTTGGTTGAAAAGCCCTCACTCCATATTCACCTCTTGAAGATTTGAAAAGTAAATCAGTGTGTTAAAGAATCTAAGTCTTGGAGTAAAGAAATCTGTTTTATCCAACTTTTAAATACAACATATTCCAAACATACTTGTATCTATCTTATGTGTTTGTTTGTAAAAAAAAAACCACCATAACAGCAAGAGTTTCATGGTCACAAGCTAGGAAACCATATACATTTCTGTAATACTATCAAGTGACTCATATGTGACAAGTCCTACAATAAAGAGTGAAGATACACCAGGAAATAGCAAAGACAGAGTCCCTTCCCGTCCTTTTAGACATCATGATAATCCTAAGAAGTATATATTTGTTTCAACACCTCTAAGAAGGGATGATAAGGTTCGGAGAGGTTAAGCAAGTTGCCTAATGCTCAAATAAGTGTACATCTCACTGGCTCCAAAGTGAGTGTTTTCAAAGTTGACACTATACTGCCTACACCATACTACTTGGAGCTCAGGGCTGAAATGATATTTGAGTAAGAAATAACGTAATGACTTGTTCAACAAATCCCCCAAATTCTCTTCTCCACCTTCCAAACACACCCCTCTTTCCTGGTCTTCATTTCTGCAGTCATGCTGTCCTCTCCGTTGTGCTCACCTCTCGTCATTGCCACCCATGGAAACGCTACTCATTCTGCAGAGGCAGCTCAAGGCCTGTCTGGCCCATAAGCTCTTCCTGACCATTGTAATCTATGGGAAATTTCCATCCCCTGAATGCATGTAACTCACCTAATCTGTACGACTCACCACAAACTTTGCAAGATTACTACACTCTTGAGTAAGTCTCTCATGCCACAATTAGTAAGCTTTAATTATTTCCTTGTGGATCGACAATAGTTTCTTCTAGTTCTTGGTTATCTCCCACTAAGTCTTACGATATTCAATTCAGTGTTTCAAGACAAGCCGACTAAAAGGCTTTAAAAATCCGTTTCAATCCGTTTAGCAATATGCTGTGATTTCTTTCTGCTTTCTTCTCTCCCTCAGTTCCTACCACAGAGGACAGATGGCCCATTGGTGAGATGTGATCCCTCCATATTATGGCCAAACCCCAAGGGTATTGAAGTCACACAGTTTGCTATGAATACCCTTCACTGATGGGCTACTTAACTCTGGGTCTATGTAAGCTGATATTCTAAACCAGTTTGACAACTCTCAAGGTCAACTCCTCCCCTCAACACTCTCTGCCAAGTACAATTTGCATATGCAGACAAACTAGATCCCGAGGCCACAGCATGTTCCAACATGCCACCACTAAAGATAAATAAACACATGCAAAGTAGCATTCAAGGTGAACAACTGGTTATAAAACTCCTTTCTGGGGAGCAAATTTTGCAGAAAAAAATAAAACATGCATATGTGTGTCTGTGTGTATTTATGTGTATATAAATATAAAATAACAAAGTGAAAATATACATTGAATAAATTTTTTTCTTAGTTCACACACAAAGAGTTCATTTAGTCCTTCCTACTTAAAATACCTAAGCTAAAGAATGACTATCAAATTTAGCAGGACATGGAAGCTATGGTTAACATTCACCCACTAAGTACTGTTATAATTATTTCGGCTCACTCTACAAATTCTTAAAAGTCTCAAGCCAGGGCCATATTTTAAGATGAGGCAAAACAGCATGGCCAAAGTCAGCCGCACTGGCAGAGGAGCTCCAACTGATGTGGGATAAATGCGAATAAAATAAAATATTGACTAATGCTGGGTTGAAATATTTCTCTAATCCGAGAGAGCAAAACACACAAAATTTCTACATAATTGTTGCTGTTTATTAAGATGCTAGGCAAATCTTCCTGGTTGTGTACATCGATGCATCGTTAACATCAAGAAGGAGACAAAATAAGCCGCCGCCATGATGGTCCTGTTCTCAGGGAACTGACACTCTACAATAGAGATGGTCTGGAATGTGGGCACATGAAAAGGAGAGGAGGTGCTGCAGGTAAGCACAGGATTTGGGGTTGGAGTTGGTACTCACTCAGTTTCGGGGCTTATGGCCTTATTAGTTACATGACTTCTAGACTTCTCAAGCCTCAATGTTTTTTATTTGCCAAACGGGGATGATCAAAACTTGTTCTTATATACATTACTTCATTTATATCCTTATAACAACTTAGTAGATAAACAATATAAAGCACTACAAAAACACAGGTATCAACAGTATCTGAATATCCATTCTATATTAGGATCTACATATAGATCTATATATAGATTTTCTCCTATTATAGTTCTATAAAAATCTATAGTTCTACAAAAAGGTAAAAAGGAATAGAAATTCCGATATTTCAGAACATATAGGTCAACTTGAGTCTGACTAGAGCAGCAGTAGCTGATAGCTGCTACCTACAGTCATACCCAGAGGCAGGACACAGCATGCCTCCCTCTCCCTTAGCCACGGGGCTGGTTGACAGATGAGGGAGGCAGAGGTCACGTAGGGCTTGCTCCCAGCAGGACCATGGTTGTGGGAGGTCCTGAGAAAAGAAGAAGCCTGGGGTATCGTCATCATCACCCCCTGTAGCTTTACACAGTGGCAGGGCCAACATCCTCAGGTGGCTGCTGCAGAAGAAAGGTCTGAGCAAGGCTCACCTGGGTCCCTGGAGAGAGGACACAGAGATGTGGTCATGAGAACCACACCCCAATCAGGGAATTCTAATATGGAACAGAGTGGGCCAATGCTTCTTGGGGATACCAGGATATTAAAAACACCAAGAACAACTGGACAAGGTGACCTATAAAGTCCATCCTAAACTGTAAAATCTGTGACTCTACAGTTCTCATTTCCACACCCACCCAAGTTGAGATTTTATCAAATTCAGGAGCCAAATCCATCTTCCTACTTATTGGCAAGGAGCTGGAGCTGAAACAAGTCACAGTCTGGGGATAGAGGGAGACACAGAAACCAAGAATGATAGTTAATGTGCTAGGGGCAGATCACTTTGAGATTTGAGGATAAAGAGCAGATTCCCATGGAAGAGTCTCAGATATGGAAAGGTCAGGTCGGGACAGGTGCAGGGCATGCTGGGAAGGGAAAAGAGTCCATTACTTGGTACTGTGTCCAAATATTAAACAGAAGGCTATGAAGACTATATATTTTATATAGTTCCGCAAAGGTGACAAGGTAATTTGGGCCACTTTAGTACATTTTTCTTGCTAAACAGGCACCAGAAACTCTAAACTTTCTAAGCTGGAGTGGATAACAGTCCTGTTATCCACTATGACTTACTTAGATCTTTCCACCTCATCCGGGCTGAGATTATTGGCAAATAGCAGTCTGGAGGCTGCAGGGCCCTGAAGCAAGCACTCAGTAAATTTCCCTGCAGTCCCCTGACGCACAGGATTTTTATATTCAGAAAAAGAAAACCCCAAGATCCAGAGGATCACTGCAGAGCCTGGCTCTCCTTGCTTCTTTAAGGACCCAAGGAGAGAGATGCAAAAAAGTGCACATAAGCCATAAAGATGGCATTTTAGTGGCTCCTCCCACATTGTTCTTTACCAATGTGCCCTCTTCTGAGAAACAAGAGGGGCAGAGACAGGGCAGAAAGAGTCAGCCTTGCTTTTGCTAAATCTCTGCAAAGAGAGAACTCTTTCTGGGACATTATAACTGTTGCTGGTATCACTCTATGATCAAGGATAACACTTTATACCATGCAGGTAGAACTTTCTAAATAAATCAAAAAACACTTAAACCCAAACATTTACTCAAGTTAAAATCTTACCTGGAAAGATGCTCAGTCCTCTGTTTACTTCTAAGCTAATGATCAGAGCTCGAGCTGTGATGCTAAAAATTTGTCGTGGTGCAAAGTTCAAACCATCAGTAACCTGAAAATTAAAGCCTCCTGACATGGCTCCTTCAAAAAAAGAAATTACGCTCTAGTCAATTTGGTTGTTCTGCAAAAGTTACCCACTTTAGTCTTCTCTCCCACTTAATTCCCTTGCAAAACAACCCCTATAATTAGAAAGTATGTTAACACAGCCACTGAATTCACACAAATATTGTCAAAACACGCAGTTGAAAGAACGATAAAGGTCCAAAATGCATATCTCCAGTTCCTCCTCCCCCATGACATAATAAAAGAAAGCAAAGATGGTACTTCCAAGAAATTTTTTTAAAAAATTTAAAACATATTCATTATCTGCATTTTATTATTTGGAATCAATTTATACCAGTAAAAGTAATGTATGCATACGACACACACACACACACACACACACACCAGCAGTTTCTGAAATATCAGTAATGCTTGATAATACTGAAAATCAAAACTAGGGGGACATAAATAACACTTAGCCCCTCCTGCAAATAATTCTAATTTGAGATATTCTATCTCAAACTAGCTGCTTGCTGCTAAGAAGAGAAAGAGAGTGGTGAAAGATCCAGGCCCACTTTTGTTAAATTCCTGCAAGAAGAGAATTCTAATCCCACACTTCTGTCAAGGCATTAGTGATATCACTAAAGGTATAAATTAATTTATGTGCAAAACAGACATTGAGACAGGCCCCCTATCGATCCGGTTCCCTGGAGTGCTTTACCAATCTGACTCACAAAGCGCTGGGCCAGATCGCAATGCAGAGAGCCTGATGTTCACATTCCCGTCACCCTTTGAAAATGCTCATTCAGCAGGAAATCTGGAGGCCCACAGATCTTTGCATCATGTAATGGGTAGAAATGTCCTCTTTGTTGCCCTCAGGGACGTGTGGCAAGGAACAAAGAAGGCATGGCCAGACTGCAATTACATACAGTACTTCCTTAATAACATGATTTAATAAAGGGGTGGCCAATGGCTTAACAGACTCTCAAGTCTCTGTTATCTAAGCAAACCCTGAGAGTTCTGATTCCTCACACACAAAAAAAGGTTAGAGTCTTATAAAAAAAAATTTCCCAATATGCTCGAATTATCATTTAAAAAGAAAGAGAAAAAGAATTCTGAGTCTACCTAATTTTGCAGAAGAGCCCACGACCAAATTTGTTTGTTCGTTTGCTTACTCATGTTTACTAGAAATATACTTGGAAAATTGTATTTAATTTATCATGAAATTAGGGAGAGAATGTTTTCTGCCATTAGGCACTTTGAACATTTCATGAATCTGAAATACAATGGAAATGGAATCAAAAGGAATTATATCAAAACAAATACTGGAATGGCATGCTGAGTATACCCTAACTATCATACTAATTTATGACCAAAGAGAGGAAAGAAGGATGACATGAATGTAGGGGCAACCTGTGGATTTTCTATTATACAACCTCAGATTTTCCTGACAGTGCTTTCAGAAGGGCAACCTGAAATCACTTAGCCTCTCACATCTTGGCTTTGTCAACCTACTTAGGTTGTTATGTGGAATATAATTTGATTAATGGCAGAGCACTTTGAAAGCATAACATGCTAAGAGAGACTAATTAAACCCAAGCCTTTTGTTTGTGGCTGATGATGGACAGACGTAGCAGGGAGAACCAGCTGGTTTCAGCAACAGATTCATCTGCAGCTGGGCTCCAGCCACTTTCAGAGCTATTATTGCCTCCAACGTCCATTTAGGAAATGTGATGGATTGGCTCTCAAAGACCTTGCCTTTAACTCTCCTCATGCTTTTTTAGAAGAAATTATTCCCTCTACTTGCCAACAGTGAATATTGACCTGACAGTTGACAAATTAATCCAGAGAGCTAATTTTTATTTGAAACCTTCACTGCAAATAGTAACCTCTTCTTCAATCTACTCTGCCCTTCGGTGAGTGGCAGCTAGTGGAGAAAGTACAGCTTCAGGGTCAGACCAACTTACATCTTTCTGAGTCTCAGTTTCTTTGTCTCTAAAATGGGGTCAGGACTCCTGATGGCTCAGAGGACTTTTGCAGATCAAACGAAACGGAGCCAGTGACTGCACCTCCTGCGGTGGACGGCATGTGCCAGAGGGTCAGTAATTTCTTTCCGGTGCAAACCGTATAGTTTTAGAAATCCAAAACTTCCCTCATGCAAGTCTCTAGAGCAGTTCTTTCCATTTTGAAAATATGATAATCCTTTCATAAAAATAAAACTCTTTCTAGCCTTCACCTAACACTTGGATTTTTGCTATCTACTAATAAGAACCACACATAATTGGCAGAAACCTCCTATCAACTCAGTGCTTCTTTAAACTAATTGTATTTATTAATAAGCACATCTGCACACATTTAAAAAATGAGAACACATATATGTGGGGGAAAAATCACTCAGTCTAGAAACAGTGCTTTGCCACGTGCATGTAGATTTAGGATCTCGTTGCAGTAACACTAACTCCACAGGTCCCCAGACTACATGTTTGGAACCACTAGATGAAAGCATCCACAGACTCAATTATTTTCAGATTATTTGGGGATTCTTCACATTAACTGTAAAGATTATCAGGAAATTACTACATTTAGATTTAGAAGATGTTTCATCTCTATTTACTGTATTTTCAAAGAAGATAATTAAAAATGGCTGAAAAGATATGATTTTAGCTTTTCCATCATGTGTCCCTGGCTCATGCTCCCTCCCATTTCCTCTCACAAGCTGGGAATGGGCTGTTTCCCCTCTCAGGCCACTAAAAAGGGCAGCCTGGAAACAAAGCCAGGCTGAGCACTCCTGCAGATTTATAGTGGCTGCTTGGCTTATTGATTTATTGATGAACAGAAGGAAGAAGAAAAAGCTTTTAATGTCAGGGTCTCTTAGAATTATAGTTATAGTCATTCATTCATTCATTCATGTCTTCACTCATTTAACAAATATATTTGGTTTGTTCACTAATGTGTCCCTACCATCTGGAACATTATCTGGCACATAATAAGTATTCAATATTATTTCCTTCTTTCAACAAATTCGTATTAAGCACCTACTATGTTCCAGACTGTTCTAGGTGCTGAAGATTAAAAAGTAAACAAAACAAAGATCCTGTTCTTATAGTGCTTATAATCTAATGGGGGAAAAAAGACAACAAACAAACAAACAAATCAATCTATACTACAACGTCAGGTCATGGTAAGGGATGGAGGCCGAAAGAGAAGAGATGCTGTTTTAGAGGGCAGTCAGGAAAAGGCTGAGAAGCTTCTATTTGAGCGCAGACCGTACATGACAATGTGAGGGAGCCACACGTGAGTTAAGGTGTTTTCTAATGTTAGCTATTATCAGCTTTACTAAAATGTGTCACTTTTTAAAAAAATTATAGTCTGAAAAGTTTTTAGATAGCTTGTGGTTTTCAGTCAGCAAGTTATTAGGTTTGACTAACTTGTTAACGTCTGATTGAAACTCATTTTAGTTTTACATCGTTTTTTTTCTCTGACATACCAGTGTGTACAAACACTAGCTGGCCATTGTTGATTTGAACCTGGGTGAAGTTCTGGATGCTCTGGCCAGGAAAGGACTTGAGAGCCAAATGTCCGTTGCTGGGTGGAGTGACCCAGTAGGCAAGGTCCTGCGGGGATGATCCCTGTCTTCCGCACAGAGGTCACTACTGGTAATTTCAGTGACAGAATTCACCCACACCTGAAAAAGAAGAGAACCACAGATTTTGCAAGGACCAATTCCAACCACATCACATTAGTAAACCGGATAGCTATGTTACCCTGGCCTCTTGCACAAAGATTTAAAACTAAAGTAATTCACCAGAGATTTTAAAGTATGAGATTTCTTAATTCAAAACAGACATACAATTAAATGCCAGATCAAATGCAGGGCATGTTGTAGTGTTTGTTTAATTTATGAGGTTTCAATAAAAAATAAGATTCATAATTATTTATTCAAAAATAATTATTTAAAGTGCATATGCAGTTATATAAGTATAATAGCAATAAAAAATGATGGTTACTAAGCAGCTTCTGTGTGGCTGACATATGCACATCCTCTACATGGAATCTCAGATAGTCACAGAACCTACCTCAGAGGGTTGATTTAAGGGTTTTTATTCATAGCTTTAAGAAAAAAAATGATTTCATCATCTTTTAAAAATTAGAAGGAACAACACATACTGCACATTTTTTATTCTCTTTTATCTCACCTGTCTTGCAGAAAAGCAACTATCTGGTTCCTATAGACTTGCAATGTTTGCTGTGCTAATATCTCATCTACAGTTGTTTCTGAATAATAGTCTCTGTTATGCAATTACTTTTAAAATCTATTTACATTGCCTGAATATCTTATTAAATATTCATTATTTATTGAGCATCTGTTATGTTCCAGACAATGTTCCGGATACAATACTTACAATACATTAGTAACAAAACAGGGTCTGGTCCTCATGGAACACATGTTCCAGCAGGAGAAAATAAAGGAATATGGGAAGAAACAATAGGCATAATAAAGAAATGAATTATATAGTCTACAGAAGGTCACAGGCACTGTGTAAAAAATTTAAATAAAGCAAAATGAGGGGATCGAGAGTGAGAAAATGTTAAATAGAAGGCTCATTTAGTGAAAATCGAAGGAAGTAAAGGAGGAACCAGGTAGAGATCTACAGAGGAACAACCAGGTAGAGGGAAAGGCGCTGAGGTGGGAACGAGCCTCATTTACATGAGGAACAGCAAAGAGGTCAGTGCGGTGGAAGCAGAATAAGCAAGATGAAGCATAAAAGGAGATGAGTCCACCATGCAAAAGCAGGGCACATCCTGCAAGGTCTTGAAGGCCACCTTGAGAACTTCGGCTTTACTTGAGTGCAGTGGGGAATCATCATGGGGCTCTAGGGGAGGATTAACCTCATTTGACTTAGGTCTTAGAATCCTTCTGGCTTCTGTGTCAGGAATAGACTGTGGGAGAGTAAGGGTGGAAGCAAGGAGATCAGTTAGGGGGTGACAGAAATAATCCCAGAAGTAGAGAAAAGAAGAGAGTGGACAGAAGTTGTAGAGATGTTGGGAAGTGGTCAAATTCTGGGTGTATATTGAAGGTAAAGCCAACAGAGTGTCTGACAAATTAGATGTGGTAAGGGGTAGAAAAAGAAAGGCTCCATAGTTTAGGCTTCAGCAACTACCGCCAACTGAAATGAGGAGAGCTGCAAGTAGAGTGGACATGGAGAAAAGATCAGGAGCTCAGTTTTGAACATGTTGAGTTTAAAATGCTTATTGAGACATCAAATCATATCTGATGGAATTAGGCTGTTTGAATTTCTACAATCATGCAGCCAGGTGATTCACTAACACTAAAAATGGGCAGCTATATCACTAACTAAATTTTCAAATTTCTATCTGTATTTATAAATGTCTTCCCCACAAAACACCAGGCACATTCCCAAGCTCATTTCATTCTTTGCTTTCTGACTAGAACCTTAATATCTTCTACACTTGCTACCATTTTTTTTTTTTTTTTTTTAGAAAATTCAATCCTAAGCATTAATAGGTAACCTCTCTGGTCTAAGTAGAACAGGCAGTTTATGAAATAACTTAACTCATGCCCACTTACCAGCCAATAACTATTTAAACATAATTTGAGAAAGGGAGATGAAAAAGTATATAGGATTCAACATTTTCACGTCAGGCATGATATGCCACTTCAGCTATGTAACCTCGGGCACATTTCTTAATTTCTCTGGGCCTTAATTTCCTCATCATCAGTAAACTAGGAATGATAGAATTATTAAATATAATGAGGGATTTAAGATATGTAAAGTACTTGAGACAAGCTTCACCTAACACATAGTAAGTATTCAATATTAATATTAGCTTTATGTTATCCACCTTCATCACATCTAACTCTAAGAATAGATGTGATTTTTCAAAATATTACTTAAAAGTCATTTGGAGTGTGATACTAACCACTATTGGGGCCATTCTGTAACATGTACTGCAGATTTTCTTTAATCCCACAGCATTCCTTCATAATTTGAGGTGGGTGTTTTATTCTTTAATGATTGTGTTGTCAAAGATGCCCTATATCTTGGCATTTGGGATATGCCTACGAAAGATTTTTTAGCTTTAAACTATAAGTACATCAATTTTCAAATTGCTACCAGAAATTCTAATCAACCTATGTTCAAATTATAAAGTTTTGAATTTAGTTAATCCATGGAGAAGTTATAGTTTCTATAAAACATACAAGTTAGATTATTTAACAAAATTCCAAGCCCGCTCATTCTAGTTTTTCACTTTTTTACATTTCTAAATCCATCCATGCATCTTATTCTCATTTCTTCAGGAATTCACATTGATTTGGAAATGTATTGCCATTTCTCTTCCCATGACTCGTAGATGTTCATTTTTTCCAATATCATGCATCCAAAAACTGGATGAAGCATGTTTTCCACTGTATTATTCTTCTGAGAAACACTGCCTTGCCCCCTCTTGCCTCTGGAATATACCATCTTCCAAAACAAACAGAAAACCTGCCACTTGAAACAAGAGCTAGTAACCTCAGGTCTTCATTTCCACTCAAACCAAATTTAGTTCAACTAACAGCCCCATTTCTTTGGGTGAGACCTGATTTAGTGCCCAGCTTTGGCAATACAAATTTCAAATATGTGAGGAGAACAAGAACAAAGACCCTGAACTTGAATTCAGATTTAAAAGTGACCCAAAGCCCAAGAAAACACGGTTTAAGGAATATCTAAAAAAACAAACAAACAAACAAAATTGATACTTATTAATTGGAATAACATATTTTTTTAATTCACCTTTGACTTAAACAGGAGGCTAATGGAATTTAGAAACCAGCTATGATTCATTATAATCCCGATTGTGATCCTAATATCTGAAAACCCGGACCATTGTTTTGAATTCCGATGAGGGATATGAAATGTTCATGAATTCACTCTCCCTTATTTGACCCTTCCAGGCCTCAGTCATCATTTCAGACTTTGCTGCCCTAATTCTTCCACTGTCCCTAGCTCTCAAAGCTCTTTTTAGTGATGACAAGGGCTTATCAGAAACAACCAAATAGTTCTATTTTTGGTACAAAAAAAAAAGTGTACAGTATTATAGAAAGCCAAAGTTGAAAAATAGGAAAATGAAGCCCCCTTGTGGACACAAACACATCTTACCAGCTATGCTCAAAAACCACTGGTCACACTGAAATACAAAAGTATTCAGTAGAATATATTTCAGAGTAAAATGCAAAGGATTCACCTGAGGTAGTCTAACTCCAATCCTTAATTCCAGTTTGTCAGGACAGAAACGATCTCCAATACCACTGAATGGCTTGGAGATCAGCCAGCCACGATGCTGTGGCTTAAGGAAATGTTGTTTAAAGTAAATCAGGAGAAAGAAATGTATTTGAAATGCTGAGACAGAGAGGCTAACCTTCAGATTTCTGCCTCTGAACTCCCACTCAGAGTCTGAGATGCTGTCAGCAGCTCTATCCCCCACACTCCCTCTTCCTACTGCCAAGTAGACTGCAGATGACCCTTTGGCCACTCCTGCAGGCTCCAATGACAAGTAAGGAAAGTGGAGGTCATTTAGGATACTATGAAGGTCTTGAGAAAATGCTATTTGAATAGTCAGAGATAGTCTGTATGTGTGTAAACATAGGTATTAAAATATACATTATATAAATATAAAATATATATTAAAGTCAGAGAAAGTGTATATCTGTGTGTGTGTATATGTGCGTGTATATAAATAATGTGTGTGTGTAAAATTTTTATGCACACATACCCTATTGATTCTGGTTCTCTGGAGAACCTTAATAATAGAGAGACTTACGAATTCATACTTTGCCAGACTCTGCTACTATCTAACTTTGTTACTTTGTGCAAGTTACTTAACCTCTGAAGCTTTAATTCTCTCTTCTTTAAAATGAGAATAAGAGCAAACTTGCTTTATCTATTACGCCAGGTCCTTGGGCTTCTTAACTGTCATGTGAAGGAAGAGGCCAGAAGTGTCCTGGTTATGAGCAAGAACTTGCATCCTAGCTCTGCCACTTCCTGTCTACCAGTGGCTCTCCACTTTTGATCTTGGGCAAATATCTAAGCTTCTCTGTGCCTCACATTCCTCATCCTTAAATTAAAAGTGGTGTCTCAGAGTAGTTGAAAATTAAATAGTAAGTAAATATAAAGTACTTAGAGCAATGGCAGCTCAGAGTACTATGTAAGCATTAGCTCATTATAATTATGATCATCATTACTACTGTTTGATATGCTTTGAAACATAGAAAATGAAAAGTCAGTGTCTAAAACAACCTAGTAAATTTGAACCTTTTGCCGGGAGAGAAATAACTGTTCACCAAAGCTTTGGAGAAACTATCTGTTGTTGGAAATACACCCCCAAAGCTCTTCTATTCTGATGAAATGCATATTTTTCATACATTAGTTTTCAGAAAGTTGACAAACTTGATATGTGACAATTCTTTAATAGTACTAAAAGTTATCGGTTTGTGAGAACATGTTACAACATGTCCAATACACACAGTCTTGCCAGGAAGTTTTTAAATTCTCATTTGCTATTATTATAATATATTTTCATGGATATGACAGAGCTATCATATGCCAATAAAAATTAGGGTTAGAAAGTAAAGAATGTCTTAGACATTGTAAACTGCTTACATGGGTTCTCAAAACTAGCAAGACAACTCCCTGACTGCCCCTTGGCTCTTTCTTGCCAAGTCTAAATTATGCTGAGATTGATAATAGACATTGTGATTATATCATAAATTTCAGTGCACAAGATTTCATTACTCTAAAATCCTTGCAGCAATTTCATTTACAATATATATAATAGGAAAGCAATATTATAATTATGTGCCCTCATCTACACACCTTTTTCTTTAAATGTTTAACATTTTTATAATTATGTTTTCCCTTTATTTTCCTTTATTTTCTTTATTTCCCCTCCTCACCATGACTTTGAGCTGCAATAGCAGTATCTAACGTGAATTAGCCAGTTTTTCAGACAATGGACCTGGTCTTTCCATCCCCACTTCCTTTCCTTCAGGAAAGAACAAGGCACATGGGCAGCGTAGGGGCAGGCAAGGCTAACCTGGCAGGCAGGGCTATAATGATGGGTAGTTGCAGAGACTTAAAAGCTGAGGGCAACAATCTGTCCCTACCCCCAAACACAGAAACCTCTTACATGTTGAAAAGTATCCTGATGAAGTGGTATCTAATAAATGCGTCAGGGGCCAAGGATTCTCTCAGAAATGCAGCTCTTCTGAAGGAAGAAAGAGCCAGGACAAAAGCCTGGTTTCTGAAACATGGGCCAGTGTTGAGGGGAACTGACAACTAATATTTTCATTTACTCATTCCTTCAACAAACATTTACTTTGTACTATGTGTCAGACATTGCTGGCGACCATAAAAAGGGGCATGAACAAGCCATTAAGCTCCCATGCTGTCACTCTATCATGAGCCTGTCATTCAGCTGTCACACAATTCCCTCATCTGTCCCATGAGGGAAATGGTAGCACATATCTCAGTGAGCTATAGACTCTTCGAGCAGTACTTGGCACATAATAATAACTACTACCTATTTTTTGAACATTTACTATTATAACAGTTATGATTATTCTCCAAGCCAGAACAGTGGGTTCACATCCAAGTCTTTAGAAGAAGGGACAGTAAGAAGGGGTGAGTTAAAACCAGGTCTATCGTATGAAAGCTTTAGGATACTTGAGTGTAAACCAGCATGGATGGGAACATCAGCATCGATGCAGGGAGAGCTGGTGTGGCAGGAAATGACACCTTCAGAGCCAGAAGGCTTCCTGCATTGGCCCCTTCATGTGGACAACAGAGGGCACAACAGCAGACCTTACCTCAGAGCTCCAGATCAGGAGAAGATACCATGTGGCAGCTAAGGCATGTTTATCTGAGTGCTTAAGAGCCACTCGTGGGGAATTCTAGGAAAGAGTGGAGAGTGATAGAAGCTCCCCGGACCGGCAAAATACAACACTGTGTGGCAGCTTTATTTTATTCTAAAACTAGTGTGTCCTTGGAACTTTTTAGTAATAATAGCTACCACTTATTGAGCCCTAACCATGTGCCAGGTACTGTGGGAGAATTTTGCTATCATTTTAGCATTTAAGCTTCACAACTTGGCCTCCATTTTCTGCTGCCTTGATGAGAACAAATTAAAAAGCTAAATGACTTGCCCAAGATCACATGGGAAATACTAAGGAGCTGATTCTCACCCAATCTGTCTACAGCAGAGCCCACTCTCTTAACCACTATGCTACCAACACTTTCCTAACCTAACTAGAAAAGGCTAGGCATCAGGGAATACTATGTGAGTGGTATCCGCTTGAGAAATACAATACACAGTAACTCAGTGTGATTCATCAACTCTCAACACACAATGAAATGTTATAATAATAACTATCATTGAAATGTTATAGTAATAACTATCATTTATTTAAAACCAGTATGAATGTCAACTGTACATACATAGTCAAATGTCTTAGTATTTAGCATTAGGAATAATACAAAAGAAAATCAAAGTGGTAGCCCTCACGTTATTATGATAAATCAAAGAGCACAAAGCACTTACCTGAAGAATTTTATTGGCTGTTATTACTGGAGCCTCATCATTTATTGATTCAACAGTCACGAAAAGAGTTTGGGGGAAACTCTGTTTTCCCAGCTCTAAGCTGTTTGCAAAGACGGTGAAATTGTCAAGAAGTTCCTCACTATCATCGTGAACATAGTAAATCAATTCATTCTCCACCTATTACCAACAACAAAAAAAATCACCAACTTACTAAAACGTAATTTAAAAAAATAAATAAATTGCTATAAATAAATCTTAGCTTTTTTCTCTCTCTGAAACACAGAACATGTGTTCATACCATGAAGTCTGATTCTGACAATTAGAGTGTAAATTATGATGGATTGTATAGTTTTTATGAATAGATGCTGCATTCTAGAAATAAGTTTAAGGAGGAACAGAGTTTTCAAGCAATGTAGGATAAAAAGATGCTAGATTATCATCAGAAGTCTTAAATTCAAAGGCTATTTCTAACACTAAATTATGTTGTAGGCAAGTGATATAATCCAGCCTTGTTCCAATGGAACAACATCCACTAAAATTCAGACTCTACTTGTTTATTTAGAGTGATTAAGTTTTGAAGCTGTGGATTGTTTTGTTGGGCAAGTCAGAATGTTAAATTTAGGCTCTGAAGTTTCCACCTGCTGGTTGGATTTCTGCTCTTTGTAAACATACAGGCAACTTTTAAGTTTACCCAAATTTCTCTTTTCTGAGTTAACCATGCATTATTCTCATGTTTTTTCAGGTTACACCTGCTACATCAGAATGCTGTTTCTCCTCCTTCAAAATACAATTGTTTTTTGATGTATCTCTTAATAGATGCTACCCAACACTAAGTACCATATATCTCTTGTGGACAAAATATAATGAAATATATTGGAACCAAATTATTCTATCAAGGCAGATCTATCTCACTGTAATAACCCAAATGCAAACATTTACTTTTATCCCTTTTAGATTTCATCTTTCCAATTTTCATTCTGAAACGGTCATCAAATGAATTAGTTATTCCTCTTGGATTTGTAGTAATCACAAATTTGATCAGAAATGCCTTTCATGTCTTTAAGGCTCTGATGGAAATGCCCAAGAGCACAGGAGCAAAATCAGAGACCGAGAGAATTTTAAAGCTAGAAAGGAACTTGGCGTCAGTGAAACCGTGACCCAAACATACAACAGCACAGAGCTTCCAAAGCCCAACAGGAATAGGTGAACTTCTGAAGAATCTCTGGGGTTATTTGTTTTGATAAAATACAGCCAAAAGTTTTAAAAGTGCAACTTCACCCATTCTTATGGCGCACTTCCTTTGAGCAAAGACTTTTGATCTCTCAGAGGTGTTTCTGACAAGAGTTGAAAAGTTTACGAAGACTCTCAAGGGAAGTTGTTGTATTTGTACATAGGTGTGATGAGAATTTCTCTGGAGTTCCACGGGCAGGGGAGCTGCACATCATAGGGCTGACCACATGTTCTTGGAACATGCTGTCTTAAGCTATTTGTAAACAAACATGGAAGACGGCACTGATCAGAGAGCAAGAGAATTTTTAATCTAATAAGCTTTAGAAACATAGCATTTAAATAGATGTCACCTCCTTAGTATTTTTCCTGAGGAAATTCATCTTTCCTCAATAAAGTGGCACTCCCCTAAATTACATGCCATTTAATAGGCATTAATCTAAAGGCAAAGAAGAGGGTCTGGTGGGAAGTTTTTTTTATTTCTAGACTTCTGACACTAGAAAACATCTGTTGACCTGAAATTAAAGGATATAACAAACTTGTAGAAAATCTTAAAAGGTTAAGAAGTATTCAGTCCCCTGTCACCAACCATGTTCAGGGCATATTGTGCCATTCATCTGCTCACATCCTCCCTCCTCCATTACTCTCCACCTCACTCAGGGTCAAAGGTGAAGTCGAAGGCCCTCCCATACGCACCTCCCTAACCTCATCTACTGCTCTCTCACATTCACGCAGCTCCAGCCACATTAAACTTGCAAGCTCCCCACACCGTGCAGGTCGCTTGCTCTTCTCCTGCCTTAATGCTCTTCCTTCATATTCACCCCACTCACTTAGGAGCTTATAAAGGAAATGATGAGGATGTGCCAGTTACTTTTCAATATTTAAAAAGAAAGTAATCGAAATCATGTTTTTATTCACTATGAGAAAGCAGTCTCACAATAATAACATTCTAGCCCAAAGCACAGAAATTTGATAGCAGCCTAGAGTTGACTCTGGTTATTTTACGCTGATTGGACACCAGATTGGCAGTTGTGTCCAGCTGCTTTATTGCAGGAGCCGGACCATTTTAGCCATTGATAGTGCTTTGATTTTCTTAGGACATGGCACAGAGTATAGACTCTATCAGTGTCTGTTGATGAAACAAGAGAAAAAATGAGTGAAAAAAATCCACTAATGGTTAAAGCATGCTTGTGTTAAATGTCTGGGTGTCATACTTTCAAAAGGACACTGACAGTGAAGTTCTTCTAGAACTGGGTAGCCAGGATGTTGCAGGGGCTAGAAATTCATGACATATGAGCAAAAGCTGGAGAAACCAGAGAAGTCGAACGCAAAGAAGACAAAACCCAAGGGAATCTGATAACTTTTTCCTTCAAATATCTGAAGAGCATTCATGAAAGGAGGTACAACTTGTTCTGTAAGCTACCAGAGCCAAGACCTATGAAAAGTTTTTAAGTGACAGATTTCTGCTCAGCATAAAGAACTTTATAACAATTATTTTTTTTTAACTGGAAGGGCCCATCTCAGGAAGTAATAAGTTTTCCATCATGTAAGATATTTAAGCAATGGCTAGATGACCTCTCTATGAGGTTGCTGGGAAAGGGCTTCCCAGTTGGGAGCTTTAACTAGATACTCCCAAAAGTTGATGAATCTAAATAATAAGTTATTTTTTTCTGTCTTATCCATCATACCCAAACATATTAACTGAGAGTTATTACCTGTTTCCTGGTAAATTTCATCAGTTTTACTCTTGGAAAATGAGAATTTTCAATATAACCATGTTTTGGTGGTTTGAGTAGAACAAATTCGCAGTCAAGTCCTTCAAAGTATTTGCTTGGAATTTTGAGGTCATCTTCCAGAAGGGCTCTGGGACCACCTTCTTGGACTGTGAAGTTTTGTACCTCCAGAGGAATCTGCTTAGGGACAATATCCACAAGATTTCAACTCCACTCACAGCTCGGAAACCATTCATCACATCCAGTAAAAAACGGTCCTTTTGTTGGTCAGGAGCAGTCTGCACATAATAATATTACCGTCATCAATATCCTGTTGTGTAAAAATCAAAGGGGACTTTTCATTTGCACCCAAGCTACTTTCTTCTGGTAAAGATTTTCGGAGGTAGCCATGCATTGGTGGAGTTCTGACAATGAACGTTGCCTCTGAAGGAATATTATCTTCATGCACAGCCTTGAGTTTACATATGCAAGACATAGACACAAAAAAAGAAATGCATTAATACATGTAAGAGTCATGACCCTGGAACCAAATTTTTTCTATTAATGCCCACAAATGGCTTAAGTTACAATCAGGATGGATACACAGTTTAAGCCTGGGTCCGTTTTGGTGACTATGCCAATATTTTGAATTTTAGCCTTAGTGGCAATGCAAAGTAATGGTCAACAGCGCTTGAATAGCTGCTAACAGATTAACAAGGCATCATCCACAATGGCAAGAAACTCAGGATTCAGAAAGTTGAGGTGAAAGAAATAAAATGGTAGAGGAAAAAGAAATACAAAGTGGAAGCAGCAGCAGTTGAATCACTACAATTCTAAGACTTTAGAGGAAAGTTTATTTTTCTCCCTCATTTTAAGTGTCAACATTTTCAATATATATTTAATCAACTGATTCAGTAAAATCCATCCCAACTGTCATTGTAACTGATTTATAGTCACTGACCTGCACACGCCCCTTGTGGGGAAACGTAAACATAAACTCTCTTAAGATCCTGAAAAATAATTGAGAAAAGCTGGTGGGCCCCATGTTCCCTTAGTCACAACTCATTATTTGAAACATTATGTGAGTTTCAAGTGTACAATTCTATAATACATTAACTGCCCATTGCATCCCCCCAATAATTAATTTAAAAATGTATTGTACATCCCCCATGGGTATTAAATAGACATTAAACTGATGATTACAAAATAGGGAGAGTATGTTCTAACACAATTTTTTGAAACTACAAAAGATAAGATACAAAAAAACCTCATTACTTAGTAAACCGCTTCTGATTTGAATTCATTTCTACTTGGTGTTAGTGGCTATATTTAGCCTGCAAGTAAACTTGTTCGCAGTCCTGAAGGTAGATATAGAATACCTGCATTTGTGGCCAATTGTCATATCAGTTTACTAAGCCTGTCCGAGATTGCCCTAAAAAGAACACTCCTTCCTAACTCTGATCAGCATGACTACGTCCAAGTGGGAGCCCCAGGGAACCAGGTAGCTTCTGGTGGGAGGTCTCAAACCCAGAATTCCAGTGGTCTAGGCCAATTGTATCCATCTATTTCAGGAAACTAAACAAGACTACACTCAGAGTTAAGGAAATAAACTGTAATATACTATCCTCTGCTGGTTTAACAACCCTTTTTATGTTTATTAAACTTTTCAAAGTTTTTATTTCCTGCTTCATCACATTATAAATGTAACTCAGATCAAATAAAATATTGGCCATGTCACTATGAAAAATTTCAAAAAAGTAAAGCTCTTTTATCTACTATGATATATACATCCCTTGTTCATTCCCAGTTTGTCCTATACCAAACATACACACATAGTCATGTGCCTGTGTGCACGCAGTTTTAAAACAAGGCTTAGTATTGCTGATATTCGTTACCAACTACAGGGAAATTAGCAGAATCGAAATCATGTAAACTTCCTGCATTTCTTCACAATGGCATCTACATTTTTTAAAAAGTAACTCCAAATACCAGAAATCAATACAAAAATAGCTTTCGGAAGCAAAGAAATAGATTTGCCCTGTGATTCTGGGAGGGCGAGACTGTGTGGTGCCAGGATGACTACCTACCTGGAGCTTTCCTCTACCCAGTTTTACTGGTTTTCCTTCTTCAACGACAAGGGTCTTGCTGGATAGAACCTGGGTGGGTTGTTGGTGGCTTTCCAAGGACACTCGCACATAGACACTCACTTCTAAATATGTTTCTTTAACTTTCACTGTCAGGTTGAACACATCGAAGTTGCCACTGCCATCATGCCTATAAACCACATGTCCTTGCATCAAGTCATGCTGGGTAAATGCGTGGGACACAGAGTCGTTGACCAGCACTCTGCCATGCTTTGCAGGCCGCACGATATGGAATTCGATCTCGTGGTTCGTTCTAATATCTTGGTTTGTGGTGACACTGAGGTTGGCTGCCGTGAGCCTGCTGTCCTCTCCCCTCTGTACGAGCAGCCCCGTGTTGTTGGCTAATTGGATGTAGGGGTCTGACACACTGACCTCAAGAAGGGACGACGTGTAGTGGACGCCATCTGTCACAAGCAGCACAAAGCGGGCTGAATCCGCACCCTGATGCCTGAAAAGCACACGCCCTGCTTGTAGGTCGTCTTGCCTGAACTGGTAGAGTTTCTGAGTGGGATCACTGGTTCGCACCAAGTCCCCATTTGGGATGCCCTGCCGGGTATACAGCAACTGCCCATCATCAAAATCTGAGTCAGGGTCATGGTAACAGAGATCTGCCAGTGTCAGTAAACGCTGGCCATTCCGCACAACGTGGAAGACCTTATCTACTACACGCACTGGTCTCTCATCATTTTTTGGCCCAACAGAAACGATGACTCTGAGTTCTGTAGACAAATGCTCCATGTCAAGACCCCTGACCACTCCTTCTTGGCTCGTAGTGGAGGCCACAAGGAGGAATTCATCCCATTGGGTCTCGGAGTCATCGTGGACATACATCAGCCGCTCACCCACTATGTCTTCGTTAGTGAATGTGGTGACATTGTCATGACTTCCCAGAGAATCTGAAAAGTTAACCAGTTTCAGCTTCCCGTGTTGAGGACTCTTCGTGAGTTTATACTGGAAGGTCTGATTGTCCAGGGTTTGAGCGAATAATTCCGATTTCGTAATTAACTTCCCTTCTCCTTCTTTTACAAACAATCCTCTGTTAGTTAAAATAATGTTTGTCTTAGCTGGTTTTAAGTTTATTGTGAAAGTATAATCTTTTGATTCTATGTGCTTTGCAACAATCGAGAACCTGAAAGTATCTTGTGTGTCTTCCCTAGGCCTCTCCTGTGGTTCATAACTTACCTTTGAGTCTGTAATGTCATGTTGGCTGAAGATTGCGTTTGTTTTTAGAACTTTATTGCCAAGTAGCAATTTTCCTTTCTTAGGTGGGGTCTGTAACTTAAAATGTAGTTCCTTCTCAGCTACTTCCACACCCTCTGTTACAGCCTGTAAGTGATCACAATTCAATACCTGTCTGTTTCTTTTATCGATCTCGAGAGGAACATTTTTTAGAAGTGTAAATTTTAGCCACTGTACGGTAACAGGAAACATCAGCTCCTCACTAATTTTTCCTACTATGTTAACTTTAAATTTAAAGTGATCTGTAACATTTTCTAGCTGTAATTCTTTGAATGTACTGTAGTACCGGATCTGACCCCGATCAATGGAATACTGAGAAAAGGTACTAACTTGTTTCCATTCGCCACTTGACTCCTGCCACTGAATCTGGCCAAACTGAGGTAGACGAGTGATAATATAGTGGGTTTCCATCTCATGATGTTCACCATTAACTTCCACTGACAAGTTGCTCTGTGTAATCAGAACTGTGTCACCCTGCCGTACGACCACCCCCGTTCTATTGGCCACTTCAAAGTCCCAAGGAACAGCCATGACCCGTAACACCACTGTATTGCTAACTAACTCGCCATCGCTTGCTCTGAGAAGGATCCGAGAATTCCGATGGCCTCTGTGCACATAGAAAATGTTGCCATCTTTTAAATCCCCAAGGGTAAAGCCATTAATGGCTCTCCCGGGATCATTGGTATTTTCTAAAAATCCAGCATCTGAATTGAAGTTGCCAAGAACCGAAAAACTAAGACTCAAGGAATCTGTGTCAGGGTCTGACACATGGATTATATTTGGAGTCAGCTGCTTCTTCGAGTTCTCAAATAGGAGAAGCAAATTTCCTTCAGGAAGCTTAAGGTATGGGGGATCATTTACTGGAATGACAATAATGTTAAACACATAGGGAACGTGACTTTGTAGATACAAAGGCATTTCCTCCTTGCTGTTGGAAGAGACTGAAAATGTGAAGTAATCCCTGGCTTCTTCTGAACCATCATGGACATACCAAACTTTCCCTTGCTCCAAATCTAACAGAGTAAAAGCCTTCTCCGTCTCCTGTTCGGGGGAAACAGCTAATCGAAGGAACCCATGAATAGGTATTTCCTTTATTTTAAATAGTATTTGAGAATGGTGGATACCCAAATCTTTAAATTTCATACCCACTTTCACATGCCTTTGTTCCAGCAAGGCTTGCCCACCTTCTTGGACCTCCAAGTCATTCAGAACCAAGAAAGAGCTACTTGCATCTTGAAGAAAAAGCTTGCCAGCCTCAGGAATAGCAGTGGAAAGGAGAACTTCTGACCGAAGTACATTTTCTGTTGTTATGGAAAGATTTTCGGCATCACGAGACTTCATTTTACACCCAACAGATATATCTTTGGAAACGAGGGCATCCTTTAAGGCCCTCTTTTCTGAGTTGGCTTCCAAGCCTTTTAAGCACCCTTTGAAAGAGATTCTTCGAGTAGATTTCCTAGGCACAGAGGCAAGTTCTAACTTCTTAACTTCTTCTCTCTTGCGGTTATCAAGACCTCCCACGAAGAGGGGGCCTTCAGATACAAACGGTTTGCCTTTCAAAGGCAGCGATGCCCTTACCCCTTGTTCATCTACCATCAGGTCCAGATGCCTTTCAGTGAATCTGAGTTGAATAACATGCCACTTGTCATCACTCACTAAGCTAAAAGAAGAGAGCTGAGTATTACTTTTATTCCTTCCTATGTGAGCTCTCAATACACCTTTAACAATTTCCAAAGCAACGAACTCTCCTTCTCTACCTGACTGAAATAAAATCAAGGCTTGTTGAGTCCCGGTCTGCAGAGCAAATTCCAACAGTCCTTCCCCTTGCATCTTCCATTGTGGGAAGGTGACATAGGATCTGGAGCTAAAGAAATTGATGGCTTCACCCTCCCCTGCAAAAAATTCATCACTGCATCCCAGTGACACCTCATGGACCTTCTTAAAACCAGGGTAAGATCTAAGGGATGTAAGGATCTCCCTCTGGTTAAATACCACATCCTCCACACATCCACGGAAATTGGGGAGCTCTCCTACTAGGTAAGGGACATCAAGTCCATTGTGGCCTCCTACGTAGACTCCATGTTGAAAGTGCAAATTGTGCATCCCACCAGTGACCTGGCCAGTCGTCTCATAATGTTTGTCAACAACCAGAGAGACAGTATCCTTAACACAGTACAGTTCCACTAAATGCCAGGTCAAGTCATCCACATGAAGTCTCTGTTCAGAAAGGAGTACTTGTTCACCTGCCCCAAGATTCACTCGCACCTGAAAGAAAAAGAATCAATCAATTTCATGTTACAGGGTTTTATTAAGAAAACAGGGCCATTCAGAGAGAAAGAAGAACTTGGACATGAAAACTTTTTCTATATTTATGGGCTACATATTGAGGTTAAAAATTTTCAGAGTCGGAATATTTAAGACAAATTGGAGAAGATCCTACCCTTACAGATGGCACATGATTTTATTCTAGTGAAATAACACTAATCAAGGGGATAACTGTTTTGTTCGCTTTCTCTCTCGTTGTTTTTCTCTGCAGTGATTGAATGCTTATATGGTTTTAAGGATTTTTAAAAATCTTACCCATAAATTTCCTGAGAGAAGTTCTATTATACAGTAGTCATTTTTCCCAGCTGCAAGAAAAAGTAATCCCTGTGGTTTGCTGGTTTGAAATTTCAATCGAAGAGATAACTCAGAGGAAACTTCTATGACATTGAGCTCCACATAGCTTTCACCATAAAAAGAAGCTAGGGAGAAATTTTTAAAAGAAACATATTAGTAACTTTATTACTCAATGACTGTTCCACTTTATATTATCATCTCCTTTGGGACTGACCCTGCTGAAGAAAGCTGCCCTGCTCAAGGCCACCCCTGCTTCCTGGGTGCCCCACGGATCCGACATGGGGGTATAAAAGCTCACTGTTCTCTCGCCACAACTCAGGACAGCTCTGATGGGTCAGTCTCTCTTCAAAAGTCTCAAGAGGGGTGGCTGGGGCTTCCACTAAAACTGAATTGCCATTCGACTTCTCCATCTACCCAATAATGCTTCCTTCCCTTCCACAGTAACTAATCCGAAGTCGCTGGAGGTAAACTGGTATAACGGTGGAAGGGAACACATTAGCTGGCTATGAAATATCAAGCTGTGAAAAATATAGGGCAAATAGTTAACCACGAGGACAATGGAATTGGGTGTCTATTGCTAAGTTTGAATCAAGTTTTAGGAAACGATAAAATTTAGACGAGATTAGATGACAATTATGAGCTAAGTGTGAAAGCCAGAGCATTTCCCTGGTAGCCTTTCTCATCTCTTATAGCAGGAGAACAGAGAAAGGTGAGACTCCCACTCAAGAATTAATCAACAGAGCAGTCAAGCTCCAAATAAAGTCCCAACCAAGACAGGCTTGCTTTGACAAGGCTGTGGCTCTGGTTGGGAAAGAATGGAACCCTGACATATGGAATGGAGACATTGGATTGGTGCATTCAAATATCTTGGGTCCTTAGATCCCTCTGAATCCTCGTAACCTGTAGAATTGACCTATTTCCCTATTAAGTATGGCACTCCTTGTGCTTAAAGAAGATGCAGAGGCCTCTCCCTACAAGCAACATGTGAACCCTAAAGATATGTCACCATCTTTCCTCCTGACTACTAGACCAAAAACAAAGGTTAAGGCACAACATAACCTGTGTGGGGATATGCTGGGCTTGACATGGGAGGAAAGGGACTAGACCATAAAGGAGCTAAGGGACCCACCCAGAATGGACTGCCAGTAGCTGGGTGAATACACATGAGACTGAGGGTATCTGATCAAGAGGACAGAAACATAAGTTTGAATAAGGGAGAATTCATAGATTTTGGAGTATTCTCCTAAGGTAGAGGATATAACATGCTGGCAAACGGTATAAACTCACTGCTAAGGTGGCTCCTAGAAGCACAAACGATGCAATGATCCACCCTGAGACAGACATGACAGAATTGCCAAGACAGATGACGGAAGAAGAGATTAAAGGGATGGAAGTGGTACATCTGGGATACAGCATGAATAGGGCCAGAGGCACAAGCAAGTTACACAAGATGGTAGCTTCACGTCATTATCATTCTTGCACCAGCACCTTTTCCTCAGTTCGTACATGTGGCTGCATGAGGATCCCTTATTAACAGCCGATAGAGGAGCAAAACACCTGAGCTTGGTTCATGAGAGGAGTTAACTTCATCATATAGGTGCAAGCTGAAAATGGACCCCTACTGCACTATAGCACTTCTTAGGGGTGGCCATGAAAAATAGTAGTGAGGGGAAATCCTCTAAATAAATAGAATTTGGGGTGGTACTCTTCATCATCCACCTTATATGTGAGAGAGAAGTGGTCTGAGATTAGAATACATAAAAACCAATAGGTAGCAGTAAATGGCCCAGGCAGATGGTCAGGAGCCTAGAATGAGACAGATTGAATGAAAAGGCACAAGGAGATCTGGGATAGATGCATGAATGTCAGCATGAAGTGGGAATATCGTTCTATGGCATGCCCACCAGAAAACACCCACCCAAATACGGCACTAAACAATCAGGCAGACCAAATGACTTGGCCAATTGGCAACGGCCAGCCTTTATCACCTGCCACCCCTACTTTGCCACGATGGGTGTGTGATGAAGAGCATGTTGTACTAAAATTAGTTGTTTATCTCCCGCACTATTCCACGAGTTTCCTATGATCACGGACCATAGCGTTTGTATCTTTCTCTCTCCAATACCTGGCACAGTATCTGGCACACAGGTGGCATGCTAGATGCTGCCGGTGTCCCATTTAGATCCCTTTTAACGGACTGGTGTACACATCTTCCAACAAATAAACTTTGTTGACCATAACTTTTGGGGCCCCAGTAAGGGCCTCAAAATAACAATAGCAATCAAGAAATTTCAGTAAAATTATACCCCCTGCCCTGGAGGGCAACCTATAACCAATAACAGAAACAGATGTATAAAATATGTAGAAGTCTGTGTTGCCGCGCATATTGTTCTCCAGAGATAAGGCTGAGATTAGATCAGCTGAAACTACACTTTGCTTGGGTGCTTCCCCTGATTTATCCTGCATCCCTCACTTCCTTGGCTGTCTCCTTGTAGTATTCACTCAATAATTCGCTTGCACAAGAACTCCTGCCTAACCTTCTCTCTCTATGGAACCACACCTACAATAGGCAGGCAGCAAGCAAGCATTTATTAAACCAAACTAAACTAACCTAGTAGACCCTTATTTTACAGTTCTGTAAATTCAGGTCTAGAGAGGCTTAGGGACTCAGGTAAAGTCAACGGTTAGTTTGAAACACAGCTAAGACAAAAAACAAGCATTCCCAACCACCGATCCAGTGTTTTTACCAAGATATGAGTTGATACAGAGATGATTGTCATTTCTACAGACTTTCTCAGATATGCACAAGCACCCTTTTCTCTAGTTAAAAACAGCAATTAATAAACTCAATAAAACCAGAATGTAGGGATAAGGTCATAAAGTTGACACAAGGAATTATAAACCCACTAGCTATCCTAGTTTATCCTCCTGGCCTTCCCATTACTGAATCCCCCCACTCCAATTTTTGACAGACTTAGAGGCTGTATTGTTAAGTTTTCAAAACCAGGAAATGTTTTCTAAATCATAAAATCTACCGCTGAGAATGACTAAGGAACATTAATAAACAACATCCCTATATTTTCCCACGGTTCACCTCTCTGGCACTAAATCAATTCCAGCCCCAGCTGGTGGCTAGAAATTTCCATTGCCTCAAGGGAAAAACAAGGAAGCAAGTTTAAAACTTCTGGTTTTAAAACTTCCTTGCTTACCTCCAAATTGACCCCAACTTTTGTGGGCCCCAGTAAGTGCCTCAAAATAACAATGAAAAGCAAATAGAAGCACAAGTAAAACTGGCTCCTAGAAAAAGAAAGGTGATCCCTACCCGCAGTGAAGGAAAAGGTATGATTTCAGTATTATATGTATGTAGCAAATCAAGTAGAACAAAAATCAGAGCAATGTGTGTGCTTAAATAAAAGGTGAAATGGTTGAATGGAAGCCAAAGTTTGGCAGTAAGGTGGGTAAAATTCTTTTCATGGAAAGTTAGCATTTTTATTTCTAATTTCTGCCAGGTGGGTGATGTTTATTTTTCTTACTTTAGAATTGGTTCTCATTGCTTCTTCTAAACGACATCTTCCTGGGTTTTTGTTTGATTTGGGTTTTGTGTTTGTTTTGGGGTTTGTTTGTTGTTGTTTTGTTTTTACTATTTGGGCAACTACTATGTGTCTATCAGGAGTTTAAGGTAGGGAATTAATAAGACAAAGGGACTTGCAATCTACCAGAGGAGAAAGCTGCTTAGAAGGAAGAGTGTACCCAAGTGACATTAGACAGTTGGTACAACAGAAGCTTGTTGGGGGCCAATCTGGGATATGAGGAAAGGAACAATCTAATCATAAAGTGTCTCTCCCTGACAGATTCAAGAGTCCCATCCTACATGCACTTATTCTGTCCACAAATATACCAAGTGTTTGGTACTGGAGAGTCAATGGTGAATGAGATAGACTGCTAATCAAGGAATTAGAGTTGCTCAGTTATTAGCTGGGAAATGTAGACCAAAATAGAAGCACTTGGCCTAGTAGGAGGGTGGAGTAAGGGCCCTCAGGTAATGGCTTCTAAGAAGAGCTTGTAAAGGGTTAGGGAGAAGAGGGGAGATTAAAAAAGAAGGGAGAGACAGGAAGGAAGGAAAGAAATGACTGCAAGGAACTAAAGGTCTGGTACAGTGTGAGGAGCGTTGGCCATGGTAGAAGTTGCAGAGCTTTGAGGGATCGGGAGGCAAACAGCCAGAGGGTAAATGCCACTGCATTTCAGAGGGTAAATGCTACTGCATTCATCTGAAAGACCTTCCCAATTAAAGTGTGCGCACACACCCTCACTCATGCTTGCAAATGTACCCACCCTGTGGGTGACTACTCCTTAAGGGCCCTTATCATGATTTCTCATCACCTTCTTTGTTTTCTTGGTTCTTATTCAGCCCCAATATCAAACCAGCAGAAATAGAATGTAAGATTTTTAGTTCAAGAGCATTTATTAGTCTTGATTGTTACTCAATTCTCAGTGCCCACAACAGTGCACAGCACATTGCAGGCACTCAATAAATGACAGCTTTGAAAGTCAAATCAGAGTTCAGGCTCCATCCAAAGAGGGCCATAAAGGGATCAAACAGGGAAACGAAACAATCAGATTGCAATTTAGAAGCTGACACTGGCTGAAATGCAAAGAATGAACTCAAAGGGATGGTGCATACAAGGAAGCAGACATGGGGAGAAGCAGGTGGGCTCAAGAGATATTTAAGAAGTAGGACTCTCAGGGAAGGGAAAGGGAGAAAACAAGGGTGCAAATCCAGATTACCTTCCAGATTTCTGGCTGGGTGTCTCCTCGCTGAGGAGACTCTGGGAAGAGAGGCTTTGGATTCCTATTGCTTTGTCTTGTTGGCGCATCTATGGCAAGAAATTTTTAATGAACTGAGCTGGAAATGGCTGACTGACCAACTGGATCCCCATGGGCAGGGGCCCATTCACCAGGAGAGCCTCACACACAATATTAAGAATGTCAAACTTTATTCTGCAGACAGTGGTTTTCGGTTGGGAAGACACGTTGTGTTTTAGAAAGATCAGTTTGGTGACTGTGTGAAGGGGAATCAAGAGTAAGATGCAAACTTACTGAGAAAGTATTCCAAAAAAAGATTTCAGAACTGTTGGCTTTCACTGAAAATCAGAATTGGGTATTCTAATTTTTATAATATAATGTTTTCATAATATTGGGGGAATTTTTATATCGTACCCCTTTACACATTGCCTTTCCCCCAAATATGTTCTACAGATGATATAAGTATAGGAGCTTATTTTTAAAATGAAAAAAACAACAGAAACAAAACTACTCTGCCCAAATATTTGCATTATACAAAATCCTAAGGTGAAACCCTGAGAAGAGATTCGTAACACTATGCAGCAGCTCTTGCTCATGCTGTCATTGGAGTGGAGTAACTTACCGGGAAAGAAAGCCACACTTTGCCCTACAATTCTATTCTTAAGAATCTCTACCACGTTTACTACACTATCGATGGTGCACGCTTTATCAAACCGAAGTAGGATATTTATTCAAGAGACAACTAACTTTAACCAGAGTACTCTGAGAAAGAAGAAATAACCGAGCACACACATCTAACATACTGTGGGAGGCCCAACCTCTTCATGCATTGAAAGCAAATCCCCACAGGGACAGTTCGAAAAGTCTCTCCAACAAAACTCTTGAGTCTCCTAATATTTAAATTGGAACAAAATAAGTGAGCAAGGAGATATCTGCTCCATGGCTGCAGAGCAGGCTGTTGAGGGGATGTTGAGCTGAGGGAAGGGATCCTCTGGCACCACATTGCTATGCCTAAAGCGTTGCTGACACATTGAAAGGGGTCAGGGTGGGGCAGGTAGTAGACCCAGGGCCACTGTGAGAATGCACATCTTGGGTTTCCAGGTAGAGCCAGAGCAATGTACAGCTTCGGAATTCTTGCTGTTTCAGAACAGGGCCCACTGGGCTCTCATTTTTCATTCATTCCTGAAATATCAGCCTCCACGCCAGCTGCTCGGGTTGCAGAGAACACTGACACTTACCCTTTCCCTTACCTCCTCTGAATGGGGCATTCTCCAGGCCTGCTGCACACAGCCCTGCAGATTGTGCCCCACACAACTCTAGGGGGATCTATACGTGTTGAATCTGCAGATTCCTGTAGCACCCCCTGAAATGGAGCAGTGAGGCAGTCCTGGTCCCTGGCCAGCCCAGGTAGAGCTGACAATTCCCTTCTTAGTGACTACAGACCCTTTGACCTCTCCTGGATGCTTCACTTACATGACACATTAATTATCATGTACACGTTTCCATGTTTTCTACCCCACTGTTTGGGAGTTTTCCAGGTTCCAGACACAGTCTTTGGAGTAAGTGCTGGACGTAGCCTCACGCCCCACAGGGCCAGAACCTTCCCTAAAGCTTCCAGCCCTTCATTCCTCTCTGATGCCATGTGTCATCTTCTGACTATCAGAACTGTATGGCCCTTGTTATTATCTTTTACTAGGACAAAAACTCCCTGCAGAAGTTTCCTATCGCTGCTGTAACAAATTACTACAAATTTAATGGCTTAAAATGACACAGATTCATTGTCTTACACTTCTGGAAGAGAGAAGTCGAAGATGGGGCTCACTGAGCTAAAATTAAGGTGTTTGCAGGCTGCATTCCTTTGGAGGCTCTGGGGCTTCTAAAGACTGTCACATTTCCAGGCTCGTGACCCCCGCCCCCCATCACATTCTCCTTCTCTGACTCTGACTCTTCTGCCTTCCTCTTTAAATACCCTGTGATAGCATTTAGGGTCAACCGGATTATCCAGGATAATCTCCCCATCCCCAAATCCTTAATTTGTTCACATCCGCAGTTCTTTTTGCCATGTAAAGTCATATAGTCCATGTTCTGGAAATTAGGATGTGAATTTTTGGTGGTGGGGGGTGGGGAAGTGACATGTAGTTCTGCCCATCATAATCCTCAGGGGCTCTGTCCTTCAGTCACTCATATTTACTGAGCACCTATCATCTGTAGGTACTGGACTAAGTGCCAGGAATATAAAGGTGAATAAAGCAGTAGAATTGGAAAGGAACCCAGAAGTATAGGGGATGAGTTTTGGCTGTGTTTTATATAACCTATGCAACTATATTTTTTAAATTAAATTTAAATTTTGTTTTAAATAAAATAAATTTTAAATAAAACCTGGGCTTTTGGGCTTCCCTACATCTATCAGCCTCTCGGGCCACTCTGGGATCCCATTAATTCCCCTACAACAGCAACCATGAAGTGGGGTAAGGATGCTCCAGCGCCACGATCCCCACTCCATGTCACCTCCTGCCATACCAGCTGCTTATGGGGCACCACAGATTCAGGCAGAAATGGCAAAGTGAGGTGCCAAGATTATTCACTGCAGAGCTGGAAGAAAATATTAGGACTTCTGGGGTTGTTTTTAATCTAAAAAACAAACAAATAAGAACTGAAGCTTTATTCATCTCTACAGACTGATTGGCATCTTGCCTCAGCTGGCATGTGAGTCTCCTCTGCTGGGTACACAAGTCTCCCTTAGGGAGAAGCAGAAGTTCTACAAGGTAGAAGGATGCCCTTCACTCTCCTTCCCTATTCAGTGACACACCACACGTGGGTTTACCTGATTAACTGAGTTTATATTATCTCATCATAATTAAAGAATCCTCACAAAAAGGATCATTTAAAAAAAAAAAACCCAGCAAACAAGTCATAAAGATACATACAAATGATGCAAAGGAACCAGCAAGAAGGTATGAGAAAAATGAAAAATTATTGAACTATTAACAACATGGGCCTAGTGCTAAGTGTATATATAGCTTGAGAAAGTGGCTGTGACAGTAGTACTGATATTTGATTTCTAAATAGAGCTATATTTGAGGTGTATGCTGAAGATATTATTACTGAGACAGTTTACCAAAGGTGACTTTCTGCTGTGGAAAGACTCGCCAAGTGAGGACACATCATCTTTTGTCCTCTAAGGACCCAAGCCTTTGACAATTAGATTCTTCAAAGCCATAGCTGAATTGCCCAAAGAGATAAGGAAGAAACCTAAATTCCGATCACATATCTGGCTGTTCACACTCTCAAGAAAATATTCGTCAAAGTACTGTAAAGTAGCCTTTGGTAAGACTTTGGTATCAATATTTGTCATGCAATCAGAGCTATGGGTGAAGAACAGTTACATGCATTAAAGTATATGTTATGGGATTTTTATTCAATAAATCTCTTCTGTCCACACTCTGAACCCCTACATGAGTATTTTACCCATTGGCCCTTGGCCTCATCTCTGTTAATTGCACAGAAAAAAAATGAAAGGGCATAATGAGTAGGAAAGGAGGTTGCTGAGCATTGATTGAGTAGTTCTCAGGCTGCTAGGAGGTCTTACATAGTATTTTATTCAAACCTCTCTGCAGAAGCTATTATTGCAATTTTACAGATGCAAAATCAAGACCTAGAGAAGAAAAGTAACTTTCCCAGTCACTCAGAATATATGTAAAACCAGATTGAAGCCCAAGGCCATCGGACTGCAAAGCCATGGGTTTTCATCACCTTACACTGACCACTGAGATCACTCGCTCATCACCCCTCACACCCAGTCTGTCCCCCAACACCATTCACTGCCCTCTCAGATGTCTCTGGCCTGCAGCTCACACCTTCCCCTTCAAAGCCAAAGCCACCGTCACAGCAGCCCCAGACCTCCAGTTCACAGGCTGGCCCAATGGATCCTGCTTGCCATGCAGAAGAGGCAGGGGAAGGGGAAGAAGAAGAATAAGAAAGGAAGGAGGAAGATGTGGAGGGAGGAGCTCTGGAAGGGCCCTCCGGAACAGCAGGACTGGAGCAGAGCTGGAGGAGCTGGGAATGAGACCCCGGATCACATACGCCAGTGAGGCACCCACTAGTACAGGCGGCTCAGGCTGGGACATTACTCCACAGCTCCTGGTGAAGCCGTCAGGTGTAGGCAGCAATGACACTGACCAGGCCTAAAAGGAATTAATAAGCGTCCAGAATTTAATCCAATTACTGCAATGATATACAAGGCCTTTGATTTAAAATGCGTTTTCTTAAAGTCTCGAAGGAAATCTTTGTGATGACTGAATTCCAAAGTGCAGGGCTCGATTGTGTAAAAAGTCGCAATAATTACAATTTTAGTGGCAAGTTTTCGCTTCTGAGAACTTCCGTAGAAATGTAAAGCACTTTCAGCGAATTGGGCCCAGAAAATTTAAGCGAACACGAAGAGGGTCATAGGGTACAGGAGGCCACCGCCGAAGGATTTCGGACACGAGGGTAAGGCCTCCACGCCGTGACAGTCACGTGCGCTCTGAACCTCTCACGGGTCCCGGGAGCAGAACTGAAAAGAATCGCAGGGGAAGTAATAGGAATCCTTCATTCTGCTAGTCGGAGCGCAACCAGGACAAGGGCTGTGAAACCGCGAACCCGCGGACCAGGGCCCTCCCGGTGCCTCCCGGACCTGGCTGGGATCCGAGGGGCCCGGCCCCGCGGAGCGGGACTTGGAGGTTTTCCGCCGCGGCGCCGACGCCCCTGCGCGGGACGGAGCAGTCTCCTCCCCCGCGCCCCGCTCGGGGCGAGAGCACGGCCTGAAAGTCGGGATCGCCGCGGGACCAGCCCCCGGGGCACAGGGGACCCCTGCCCGCCGCGCCCTCCGCTCTGCTCGCCACCCACCCTCTTCGGGCGGAATCCGCGCGCGGCCGGCCTGGGAAGGGACGGGGAAGGGGAGTGGGGGCGCGTACCTCCGAGCGCCCCGCGCGCCCAGCAGAGCCCCAGGCAGGCGGCGAGCAGGACGAGGCGGCGGGCCCCGAGCCGCCCCATCCCGCCGCGGCGGCCTCGCGCCCCGCGCGCGCTCCCGGAGGCCGCCGAGCTACCTGCGCCGGCCCCACCCCGCCGGTGGCCTGGACCCGGAGCCCGGCTAGGGGCGCCGCCCCCAACCAGTTCGGGGGCTGGACCGGGGCGGGGAGAGCCATTTCCAGCCTGCAGCTGTTGCGCCCCATCAGCACTCGGCCTCACTCGGATCCGTGGCGCAGGCCCGGCCTTTTTCCCGCGCTGACGTTGAAATCAATCCGGGCTGCTGCGGGGGAGCCCAGCGCCCAGGCAGTTGCCAGAGGGCACGGAGTATGTGGCCCCGGTACTGCCTGGTGAGATCTGCGATGGAGTTAAGTGTGCGAGCAAATGGAGGCTGGAGAAGTTGGTAGGAGGAGGAGGATTCGTGGAGAGGGTAGCATCCTAACGGGGCTTTGAGGAAGCCAGTACCCCCGGCCAGAGTGAGCTCCAGGAGGACAGGTGGTTTGTTTTGTTAATTGCTGTATCTCCAGTGTTTTCTTGGTGCATGGGCACCAGCAAATACGTGTTGGGCGAATGAGTGAGAATGGGACAAGAAAAAACGACATAATCCTTCTCAAACATGAGCCTTTTTTTTATTTATTTTTTTATTTTAAAGGAATGTCCCGAAAGTCATTTCATTGAATACTGAGAGCAGCCGTCTGTCTGTTCGATGAATGAATCCAGGCCAAGCGTCATGTACAGGAAGCACTCACATCCTGATTTGGGGCACGTGCTCATGGAGAGGAAAACCCTTAATCAGGTCTGAGGCTTCTGATGAAATTGGACTTGAACAGGGCCTGACAAGGACAAGGTTTGACAGACAAGAGCTCAGGGCCTTCTAGATCAGCTTCTCTGGGCCACATTTACCCCTGTGTTCTCTGCAACAAACTGGTGTTTGACAAAATGCCAATGCTTGTGCTGCAAAGGCAATCAATGCTAGTGATTTTTTTTCTCCCTAATAAAATTAAAGATGATGTCATTTGCCCTGTCTTTCCTTGGTTTAGTTCTATAATAAAGTGCTTTTAAAGCATAGAATCCAATTTTGACCTTTTCTTGAGCAGATAATTGATTTGTTTTGCTCCTGAGCAGACAAGCTTCCTCTGCCCAGCAGCTCTCCATTCTCCTGGGAGCCTCACCCTCCTTCTCTAGGAGAGCTGCTCTCTACTCCCTGCCCCCATCCTGCCCCCCACCATATGTTGAAAATGGGAGCTGGCATCAACTTTCATGACCTCTCCAGGCCACAGTGATTGGTCAGGTGGTGGGGCCTTGGTGCAGAGCTGTGTTAATCAGCTCCAATTTGAAACTTTCAGGAAAGGTTCTAAGGGAAGAGGGTCTGCTCCTCTCTGCAGGGAAGGAAGAGAAGCTACAGGTAGCGAAATCCTGGCTTTTCCAAAGAAGCTAACGCATAATAAAAAAGAGAGCAGACACAGAGAAGATTCACAGCATGGGCTCGGGGGTGATGGGGAGGCAGTTCTTTCCTTTTCTGGGATTCGGTTCCCAGAGTTAGTGAACTCTCCTTTAACCTAAACGAGTGCAGACTGGATCCTCTTACTTATGACCAAAAGAGCTTTAATCAACTTTAATCCAAGCACACTTTACATCCTACTAACTCCTGTGTATATTTTGCAGGCCATAAATGTGCAAGCCCTGAGCCAAAGAGCGGATGGCCACCTGACCGATGATGGACTTGCAGCGTGAGTGTGAAGGACACTCCCCAGCTCAGATTCCTTTGGCACTCATGATTACCTTACATGCTGTAGACTTTCTCCTGCAAGCTCCTGTAGCGTTCTGCATGGCAGCTTCCTCCAGGCCCAGAAACACGCTTGGACCACGTATGGATGTCCATGGGTGCCCAAGGCAGGCAAAAGTGAATGCTTGCAGGAGCAGTTCTCAACCAGTGACAGAAGGAACTTGGTGGGAAAAAAATATCCAAGCTTCCTTGCTCAAGAGTGGGGCAACTCTGAAGGGGGTTCTAAACGGTATCCTAGAGGATTGAGCTCTTCTTGCCCACAATAGTTATCTGCTTTAATGTGGATAGTTGGCGGACTCTCTTCCCCCATACTCGGATAATCACAAAACTTAAAAGAGTTGGTGTTGGAAGGAGCTTCTGAGACCGCTCGATCAAGAAGCAGACATGTTACAGTGAGAGAATATGGCCACTGGCTTTGTATCCATCTTTTTCGAGTGAGCCCCAGAAAAATGTACCTTTGGCCACCCAGAGCCTTGATACCATGCCTGCCACACTGTTTCTTCTCTATAAATGGGCTTAACAATACTTCCTACCTACTACAGTTGTTGTATGGATTAAGGTTTTTTTGAGGTCCTAGCTAGCATGGAGCCAAGTGACAAAGAAGCAGAGAGATCCCAAGATCTGAAATGGTTTTGTGCCTAAGGTGGATGAGTCAAATTGCCTCATTTCACATAACTCCCTTCTCCTCTCTGGGATCGATAGCTTCAAACTAAATTAGAGCAGGATTTTAGAGTAGCTTGAAGAGTCTGGCTAGGGATCCCCGGGCCCCTCACAGGAACCAATAAAGCTGCCTGGGTCCTTGGAATTCTACCCCTGTTCACTCATCTATGTCTTCGAGTTCCCGTGTGTTCTTTACCCTCCCTCACCAAAAATGCTGTGCACTTTATCACTGTTGTCTGACAGGCAAGCAAGAAGTGAGCAATCAATTGGGCTGACAAGCAGCTAAAAACAGAAACCAGACAAGAAAGGATCGATTTTCCAGGCTGTGCACAAACCTGTTATTCTTAGCTACTATAGCTTGCTCATCATTTACAGCTCTGCATAAACTAAACCAAATATACATCTCTTATTATAAATCACAATACTATACCATATTAGTAATCTCCAACACCCCCCCCCCCACACACACACACTTCCTTAAGTAGTTTTGATTTTCTTGGGGCTGAAGAACCCTAGACTAGGTGGGTAGAGTTTTAACTCTGCCTCTAGATGGGTGACAAGTCACAGACCCTATGCCAGCTTCAGTTTCCTACTCTATAAAATGAACGGGCTGGATTAAATGATCTGTGAACTCTCTTCAGGCTCAAAATTTTATGATTCTAATTTGTTATGTTTGGCATTAGGACACTTCTGCCATTTAGGTAGAATTCTTTTAATTAACACAGGGAGAAACTTAAAATGTTTGAATTGTACTCAAACCAAAGCAGTGGTTGCTAATAAACTTGAAGCTTTTAATTTAGGAAAATCATTCAGAATGTCAAAAAGAGACTAGGAATTATCTTCCTGTAGAGAACCACTTGCTTTAAATTAATTCTAATCTATCATTTAAATGCTTCAAAAATTGAATGTAATCTCCAGTTAATTTCCATAGCAGTTCAGATGGCGCTAAAATAATGAGAAATTAAGATGCACAATTGTTAGGGAAAGTCCTGTTGTAAACATGGTGAGTATAAGCATATTTCTTTGTTTTGTCTGCTTAAAAAATTCACTCACATAAAGGTCACACTCAATTCGTCATTTTGGCAGCCACTCACCTGCTATGCCCAGCAACAAGAATTATTCAAGTTTTAACCTGAATTCTGTTTATTCAGAAATGAAGTAACAGAAAGCAGAGAATGAATATTAAGAAATGAAAGTACAGAGAAATGAAGGTATAGGAATAGAGATATGTGCATTTATTCAACAAATATTCATTGAACTCACCCAAATGCAAAAGGCACACAAAAGATGTCATGGAGCATAGAGAGATGAATTAGACTCCATGTTTTCAAGGGAGTTGCACTATAGAGAAGGGTATGAGACATGTACAGCAGTAATTTTAACAAAGGTGAATTAGAAACAGGGCCCAAGACTCTTCTAGAACTATACAACTCACACACCTTTGATGATGTGACTGGCTTGAGCAGCCATGTCTGATTTACATGACCCCTCACTCTCTAACCCCAAAGGATTGAGCAAGTCTAAAGGGCATGACCCAGAGGAACAAGAATATCAAAGTTGATTCCTTCTCAAAACTTTCAATCAAGTGGCATTAAGAATGCAATAATTTTGTGACAGTCACAGAACCAGTAAGTCATTTGGAGATGACTCCGTAGTCACTAAGCCAAACTTACTCACCAACCAAAGATCCATGTTCACCAAAGTTATGGAAGAATGGGGCCATGATTCAAGAGAGAAAGCCATCTGTCTCTGTCTCATTCTCTGTGAAGAGGAGATTGCTATCATGTCCCAGAGAAGAGCTGATTGTAAGGGACAGTCAGAGCCACAGACAATAGCTGCCTGTTGGCTTTCTCATTCCCATGAAGCCCAGATATAATTCCTGAATTTCGTTTACATGAGATGCTTCTGGGTGCTTTTGATAAATCCACCTTTATCAGAGCCAGTATTCAACTCTAGATTCACAAATTTAGGTGTGCATGAATAATAATTTGTATATTTTTCCCAAACTCAACTGGATTTCTGTTTTGACTTCCCAATTTGCTATGTACGTAAAACTATATCTCAGTCCACTGAGGTTTCTTCCTCCTGCATCTCCCTCCCCAGGTGTGTTGAGGTTCCATGGGACTTACGTAGGGGTGACTGGGAGAAGGAGTATGGCAGTGATTGCTCCCTGACACACTTGTGTAGGCACACAGAGACATTCCTCACCCCATGTGGTCTTCAGAAGTCCATGCAGGCTTCATTCCCACCTGAATGGCCCTGTCAAGTGCCAGCAAACTTCTGTTTTTCCCCGGCCACTTGGAATGTTCTCAGCCCACCCCTAATGTAGATTCTCTTTGTGAGGCTGCATGAGGCCTTGGTTGCCAAGACTCACCACACAGACATTTTTTTCTCCTGGGGTCTTAATGTTTTTCTTAGGCTCGTAAATCTAGATATGGGTATTTTACTGCTTCCCTGGGACTCTGCCTTTCTTTAGGCTCCACCGATGTCACCACGCTGACCACTTCCCCTGGAATGCCTTGTCCCCCAAGCCAGAAATCCTTTTCCTCTCTGCCTGATGGGTAGTGAGAAGGGGAAACACTGAACAGACCAAGATGGAGTTTTAGTCACTCAGCAGAACAGGATATAAAATCATGAGTGTCAATTATTGAAATATAAAGTTATCATTCTTGCAAATCTGAGATGTAGACTAGGTACATTACTTGGTACATTAAAGGGCCTACTCGACAGTAAATAATTCTCAGAGGACCTACCTAACTCCCAGACTAGTTAAAAGATTTTCAAATTTGAGCCAATTTCTTTGAGGCAACAGCTGTGATCTCAGTGGGAATTGGTGTACAAAAATGAAGCAAACTCTCAGCAGTCTCTGCTGGCTTCAGAAATACCAGTTTTCAAAAACACATCTCAGGAGGCTTTACATCTCCTAGGAAGCCAACAGAAGGAAGGAAGAAAGGGTAAATGAAGCCTTGTTAGAGTACGCTGCAGAGATTAAGTGCTTTGAGTTCTTGAAAGCTGTCTAAGGAAAGTCAAGAATCTCCTTAGGGCCTCTGCCAAGGATTCTGAATTTCTCAAAGAAAAGAACCTCTTCCTGGGGGGAGCAGAGTGATTCCCGTCAAACCCACTACCTCCAGCAACCAAGAGGCCCTTCATTACCCTGCAATACCCACCCAACTTACGGCACACTGGCATGAGCGCAGTGGCCTGCAGCACATGCAGAGTCTCCCATCCTGGTCAGAGGAGGGCTCTGCCTAGCCCCAAGGGAACTATTTCAAGAGATCTGCTCTGAGTAGAAAGCAAGAAATGTTTTCCAAGTGGGGACCTATGAATTTTCCGCTCTCTCTCAGCCTGTAGGAAGATAAACCCTTTATAGGAGATTCTACCCCAAAAGAGAATCCACAGCTAATAATATTGAAACTGTGGTGTGTTTGGGGTCAGAGATCGGGATAAGGCTTAGACATGAGAGGACTGGAGTGAGGCCCGTCTGACTCTGCAAGAACCGAGGCTCTTTCAGCTCCCTTTTCCCCTCAAGGTCAGATAGTCCCCAAGTAACTGCAGAGAATGGAGAGAATACTAAGGTAGTTATAGAGCAGTTTGATTAACGAACAGCCTCATCATTTAGGGAGGCAACTTTTTCTTGTAGATTCTACAGCCCCTGAGTGGGTGGGTGGTGAGAGGTTCATAAGCTCAGCTCCACCACTTGGCGAGGCAGGTTACTTAACCTTTGTACCTCAGTTTTATCATTTGAAAAACGGACATGATGTAGTCCATAGGGATGTTTTAAATGATATCGTCCGTGCAATGTGCTCAGCACATGACGATAGACAGTATTTTGGAATACTGACCAACTATTCCTGTTGCCCTTAAGCAAAGTGAGATATCCCCTCCTTGAAGAACACTGTTCAGCCACGCTATGACTAAGGTCAAAAGGCAATAGCTGGATGTAGAGGGTTGCAGAGATTCATTTCACTTAAAAAAAAAAATCACTCTGCCACACTAGTTTGCTTGCAAGGAAAAGAACTTCACTAAAAGGACTTCACTAGAACAAAGACTATACAATAAACATGAAGGATGCAAGAGCCCTTTTTGGTATTTAAGCAAGACTTTGAAGGATGGTGTAAAAACCCAGGAGGAAGGAGGATGTGATGCCTTAAGAACTGTTTCTGTAGAGGGTGAGGACAGAAGTCGGTTGGCAAAGGGTTAATAAAGAAATGGGGACGTCCTGGAAGCTGACTGGATGAGGAATTTAGCTTCAAAAAACCTTCGTGTTTCACTTGGCTATCATTTCTTCTTGAGCTGCCAGCAGTGAATAGCTTATCATTGAAGGAATGTAAAAAGTTTTGGGATCACATAACTTGATGCCGTTATGGGGATCAAATCACCACCTGCCTTTCAAAACTTATATTTAAAAGAATGAGAAGGCGGGACTAGCTGGTCTCTGGGGTTCCTGCCAGCTCTGCCATTCCACGATGCCTTGAACAAATGAACTTTAACAAAGGCCTTTCAGTAACACAGAACACACAAAGATGGCTCTTGTGTACACACCACAAAGGGGATTCCTGTAATCTTCCCGATTGCCCTGTCTCCTGCTTAGCGTCACTCAAAATCAAGCCTCCATGAGGCCACAGGCTTTCACGTGAAGCCATTCACTAAGTGATGAGAGCGCCACACGGCCAGCTGTGGGTGGTAAGCTGCTGCCCACAAGCCCACCCACAAGCCCCCAGACAGAGTCGGGCCGCACTTGGAAGCCTTGCGCTGAGTCTCAAAGCTCCAAGGTAGTTTATGGCCATTTAGATGTCCACAAGATGTCTGTGGACTTCTCAGCAACTAGAAAATTAGAGGTTGCCACTACCACCCACTGAACAGACCCAGGGGCTCGGATGCAATATCAACAGGCACCAGGCCTTGTTCGGGGAAGACTCATTCTGCTTAACTTGTGTTTCTAACATAAAGCCGCGTTCTGATAACCCTGGTTAAAGAAATGTAAGACACCATAGGAAACTATTTTCGGCTATCTTAGAACTAGAAAACCAATTCGAAATTGTCGAACTCCACTTTCCAGAGAACCATTTGCTGCTGCATTTGGCCTCCCCCATATGCAAGTTATACATGTGACTCAATCTTATCTTTACCCTACAATTGGATGAGACTTGAAAAAAAAAAAAAAAAAGAAGAAGTACACTAAAAAGACCCCTCTGCCACATGGCTTCTCCAGATCCAGAGCACCGAATATTTTCAGATCAGAAATACAGAGGATCACCAGCTTTTCCACAGCCCTTTCGGCCCACCTGCTCATGATCCTGGGTCTCTGGTGCCATCTGCAGGAAGCAGAAACAGCCAAGTGTTTTATATCTTCATATGGTATCAGTTCATGTAATGGGCTGGTGGCAACCGACCCTAGAGGAGACACAGATGAGCAGCCTAAGGGAGGCATCAAGAGAACTAGAGAGCCCAGTTTCACGGACGTTGAGGGAGTCAAGGGAATTCATTAGGAACGCTCAGCAAAGCCAAAGACTTCAAGGGAAGTCGAGTAAGATACAGATGAAAATTGTCCAGTGGCTTTGGCCACTTGGGTCAAGCTTCAATTACTCAACGGAGACAGAAATTATACTGCCCTGAATGGATGGGATGCGAAAGGGAAACATCATATGCACATAGAGCCTCAAAGAGTTTGGGCTGACGAGTTGAAATGCAGTTAGAGTGCAGGGCGAGGGGAACCTAATATCAGGAAAGGAATTTTTAGGATTAGAGCTTGCCTTTAAGTGGGGATAAATAGAGAAGGAGAGATGGAATATGACAGGGAACGCTAGAGGTGAGTCTTGGAAGAGGCAAGAGGGGAATGGGGTCCAGATGCAGGTGGAAGCATTTCCTGAACAAGAGGAGAAGAGGTGAGAATAGATTTAGGCATATGGCAAGTTTATAGGCCAGAGCTCAAGGAACTGAGCTTGGTAGCCTTAATTTTCTCTTCGAAGTGGGATAAAAGGTGTCTGCAAAGTATAAGTGGGCTCAACACAGTTCTGGAAGGTTTGGAATTATCCTTGGTCTGATCCTCCTGCTCTTCCACTCTGTTATATAAAATTATTTATGAGTAGGTTGACCATTAATTCCAGTATGTTCAAGACAGTCCTGGTTTATGCCTACTGTCCCGATGTAATTATCTATTGTAGCTATTCTACAATAGAACTCTAAACAGGGTTCTAACTGGAGAGAGAGAGAGAGAGAGAGAGAGAGAGAGAGAGAGAGAGAGAGAGAGAGAGAGAGAGAGAGAGAGAGAAAGAGAGAGAAACGTTCTGTCAGCCTGCACACCTGTGTCATTTTCTCCTGTAAGAGCATGCAGCAGACACAATGAAGGAAAAGTACAGCATTGACCCACATTTGGAAATTTTCTAGGCAAGTGAAGTGAAAGGCTAGAAATTCAAGTGTTTCGAAAGTGCCGATGATTGGATAGCATGTGGATAAATGACATATATCAATGCTGCTTCTAGGACACACAGGTAAGAAGATAAGAAAAGTTTTTGATTTTAGGGACCTCTCAGAGGGAAAGCCAGCATCCTCCCAATGCCCTCAAAGCCCATGTGACCTGCACCCACCTCTGACCCTCTACCACCTCTCTCTCAGTTCACTCCTCCGTGGAAAAGAAAACCACAGCCTTGGAATTTACAGTGAGGACTGCACTGCTGAAAGGAGGTGCTTAGAAGCCCAAACCCTTAACACATGGAAATTACAGACTGGCTTTTACATAATGATGTAACCTAAGTCACAACCTCCCCGGCTGAGAATTGCCTTATGTATCAGGAAGGGTATGGGGCTTTTGTAATCTACAGGTGGGGGGATGAGGGACCTTATGGTAGTCAGGGGAGAGGAAATCAAGGGTTAACCAGAGGATGGGAAATATTATAGTCATAAATTAGCAAACTTCAAAGGGCCATGTGGAAGGAATGACGCTTACATGCTTTTTAAAGAGACTGCAGTGGTTTCTAAGCAAAAATCAGCAACCTATCATTTACTAAACTTTACTTCCTTTCCCTAAATAGCAGTTTGTGAAGCTTGAAGCTCTGAACAACAACATGCTCAATATGTTTGGAGTTGAGTAGTAAGGAAAAGTCGATCCCACACTAGGCAACCTCCCTAAGTACATTCCTTCTCGGGATCCCATACAGATACATCAATCAGTGAGAGCCACTTCAAGGACTGTACTCAGAGAGCACCTAGGAGCAAGGCCTTAAAATGAAGGAAGAAAGTTGGAGCAGACAGGAGCCAGTGGGCTTTTCTTCTATTACCTCTGAGAGACAGCTTTGGGGAATCAGGGCCATGTGAGGCACTCCCTTCAGCCAAGATTATATGCAAGATTAGTCCATCAGCACAAGCCACACAGAGTCACAGAAACAGCTGCCAAAACTGTGGGAGGCGGCATTCCAAGTAACAGCATTAAAATATACTTGCCTTTCTCTCATTCCTCTGGCCCTGTAACTCCATCATCTCTCCTTCTTATTCAGTAATTAGGCGACAGCTTCTGTTTTGCACAATGAGAAAGAAGGACCATTATCTAGGGAGATCTGACTCAAGAACCTGCAGGATGTGGTGGGAATCTCCTTCCTGTTTCTCTTCCTGTTGTACTAGTAAGACTGTTGAGCCTAGAAGCCACGTCTCTGTGAAACCTGAACCTTTGGGCACAATGCCATGCTGCCTCCCATCCCCGCAGCCCTGTGCCACTCTGCTGGGGCATCTGCAATGCGCCCACCATCTTTGGCTACTCGGAAAATGTCAACTGATGAAACAATAGCCCAAAAACAGCTGTGAAAAACCCACAATGTCTGCTGCTTTGAGGCTCCTCATTGATCCTTCTTAGGATCTAAGAGACCCTATTGATAGCTCACTCATCACTCACTTCACAGCATATGGGAGCTCAGTGTCCCCCCTCCTCAGGAAGCCAAAAGCCTTGAGTCTTATTTGAGTCCCAAATAAGACTTGAATAAACTGTTTTGACCAGCAGCACCCCATCTCCACATCTGCCATTGGAGGGCTGCTTATTCTGTTGCAAACTGGCCAAAGTCCATCTGGCCATTCAGGAAATGTCCAGTTCTTTTGGTAAATATTAGAAGCTGATCCTCTGGTGGTTGTGAGTGGGTTGGGTTAGACATCCCCTTCACCACAAGCTCGCTACCAGGTGGCAGAACAATGGAAAGGACAAATTCTACCCAAAGCCACAATTCAGTCCCACAGCTTGTGTGTGGCAGAAGAGGTTCCACTCTCTGCCCATTCCTGTTCACATGATCACCTTTGTGTGATAGGCCCATTCCAAGGTGAGTGAATGCCCATTTTTGTGGTCAAGTTCAACGATAAAGTCTTCTTTGTGGCCAGCAGAAGCAGGGCAAAGGGATTTGGGATCTGGAAAGCAGTTATTAAAGTCTTGGGCTTGTCAGATTCTTAAACATTGTTCATTCAAGGGCTGTGAGTCCTTTAAAATACTCTCAATCAAACTCCATCTCACACCATGCATGTCACCACTTAAATTTATCTCATATCTCTTATGATAGTTAACATGCCCTCTTAGATTTTCTTTCAATAAAAATATGTTAAGTGCCAAAAAATTCTGCTCTTGGGGTTTAGGTTTCTGTTTAGGATTCTGCATAACTAGTTAATAACCTTGTGAGTTTCAAAGATTATTAATCACCTCTAGATGAAGATTAGAGTTAACGTGTACACAAAAAGCACACTGTTTATGCAAGTTATTTTAAAGTAAATTAATTCAAAGACTAAAACATTGACTTTCTGTTGCTACTGCCCCTCACTTATGGGTAGCCCTCATCTTCTGTCCAAGGGAGGAAGCAAATGGGAATCAATCTTTGTCTGTCTCTGTCTGTCACACACACACACACACACACACACACACACACACACACACACACACACACACCTCTGCTTGAATTGGAAGGGACTGAGAAAATTAGGCCATAACTGTGCACTTTCATGAGGGTTCCTATTTCTTTGGCTCAGCAAAACTTATGATTTGGTTCATTTACTCTCCATGGGGCATTTCTCAGAACCAGCAAGAACACGAATGCAGGGAGCATGACTGGAAGGTTTAAAACAGGCTATTTGGGCTTTGAGTGAATTTGAGGTCTCAGACTCTACAGACGTTGCTGTGAAAAAGGCATACGTGAGACTTCCACTGGACTCTGATTGAGGGGCAGCTGCTTCCTGGTGACACAACAATAACTCAGGGCCCAAAATAAAGGCTCAGAATATTCTACCTCCCACCCTCGCAGCTCCCAGTCCCCAAGTGCCCTTCCCAGCAAGCTGCTGTGTGGGAAGTCAGCTCTCCCTCCTCGTCACTCCATACACCCTGTACTCTCCACTACTCTCCTGACACCCTGCTGTGCCCGTGCGTTTATTAATTATACAATTATGTCTAACACTCTAGATAGCCTCATGGCGCCTTACATGGCGTAGGTGCTTCACACACAAAAAATGGAAATTTGTTTCCGTTTTCTTTATATCTCATGCATTTATTCAATGATTTTTGGTGGAACATTCAAAGGTGACTTAAAGGGGAAGACTAAAAAGTGGATTGATTTTCAGCTTTGAGCTCTGCTGCATTGGTGGGTCTGTAGCAGGTATCTGGATATGGCATGAAGGTTAGATGTTAGAGACAAGAATAGTTTTATAGGAAGTTGGTAGGGTAGCCAACCTCTTCCAAAACACACCTCTTGGATAGATACTAAAAATAATAAGACAAAATAACTAATATTTTAAGAGTGTTTACCTATTGCCAGGCATGATTATAAGTGTTTTACTTAATTAATCCACATTATAACTTTACGAAAGAAATACTATTAATATTCCATTTCACAGATTCCATGGTACTTGGAATTCTGCTGTTAGAGAGTCATTTACTACATTTAAACTACACCTTCTCTCAGGCAATTTTTTCATTTTAAAGTGTTGCCTATCAGTGTAATGATGCAGAAATATTCCCGATGAAATACAAAACTTAGTGCAAATTAGTTGACAAAATGCCTCACTCACCTCCTTGTAGTCTGCACTTGACACTGGAGCTGGAGGAGAAGGCTCTGCAGAGAGGGGACAGAGAGCAGGTGAGATTTACACATATCAGACTGCGCGCCCTGTGTCTGGGATTTCACTGGGAAATTATGGCAGAAGCGGGCCAGAGCAGCTTGTGTGTGTGTGTGTGTGTGTGTGTGTGTGTGTGTGTGTGTGTGTGTGTGTGTTTAATGAGTTTGTCCATTAACCCCAGGCTAAACAAGAGTTTAGGGAATGAGACTTGAGTCTTAGAACAATGGAGTAATTGATGCCTCGAACCAACATTCAGTACACAAATGCTTGTTAATCAAGGGTGATTTTTCCCCCAGGGGACATTTGGCAATGTCTGGCAATAGTTTTTGTCCTGACTGGAGCAGGGAGAAGAGGCTACTGGCACTTAATGATTAGAGCCCAGATATGCTGTTACACTGCTACAATGTACAGGGTAGTCTCACCACAAAGATTATCTGGTCCAAAGTATCAACAGTGCTGAGGCTGAGAAATCCTTCAATACTATATCTGACGCTGCAATTGTAGACTTGAAGTAGAGTCTGGACTTGTGGGCAATCATAATTGCACAGGGGCGCCCTCCAGTGGCCAGTGTGAATCATGAGCCTAAATCCCAGTAATCTCCAGGTCTCAATCCTTTCCCCACTGTTTGCTCAGCACTGCACTGAAAAGCTAGAAGGGATGTCCTGTCCTTTACGGATGTTGTCCCTTTGCCCCCCATGCACACAAATTTATGTGAAAGCCTGGGTCATGAGGCTACTTCCTTCATGAGGAAACCCCTCAACCTCCTAGTCTGTTAACTTTGTGCAAACAGCTTTGTGTGGCAAAAGTACACAGCTCCCTTTCCTGAAAGACAGTGTGAGAACCAGGGAACTCTTTCTCTACTGTGCTAACTAAACACACTCCAAAATTTGTGTTTTCTCTTTCTTGTCTCTTCCAGCTTCTTTTTGTCTACCAAGTCAGTGTGGCAACTTATATTCCCATAACTAAAGTGGTATCAACTCTGCTGCCCTGGGAATATCAGCGAGCTTAGCAACAACAACAAAACTCTTCCGGTGTCTACGAAATCAATGAACCAACTTGTGCATAAATCTCCATGACACTCTGTTGAAATTGATCCTTTATTCTCAAAGCAGAGAAGGGACATTATTAAAGCTCTTCTTTCTTATTCCTCTCGTTTTTTCAGCTTTCAGATCATTGCTTTGACCCTTTTGTGGGGGCCACATAAAATGCGAAAATTATTTGGAAAGCGAAAGCCTGAGACTTATTCTGGGTTCTTCCTCTGGCCGATTGTGAAGCAATTTGCCCTTCCAGACCACCGACCATGTTCACATGTGCCAGGCTAGGCCTGTGCTGACTCTTGATCAAACCGCTCAGCCCGACTGAGTGAAGGGAGGCGCAGCCCTTCCCTGCCTCAAGGGAGCTGATTCCTTGGGCCACGTGAGTGTAAAAACACCCACCAAACAGATATTGGGCTGCCAGCCTGTGGGAAGCTCTGAACCCATCTACTGACAATGCTTCAAAGATTTTATGTTCAAAGTAAGCCTTGAAAAATAATGACCAAAGTGGTGCAATCATTCCACCCATAACCTGACCACTGGCATGTGAGAGAAAATCAAAGAATTCAGCACTATTTACTACCTTGTGAAGCACAGGTCATCGCGCCTTCTTGAAACTGCACATGTAGGCGGAAGGCCACACTACGTTGAGTTTCTAAACATTTACCGTTTTTTTTAAGTCCCTCCCTTGCTCAAATATCAACTCAGCATGAATCATTAACTCCAAGAGCCAACTCACCCTTCCATGAGAATGCATTGAGAAATCTTCAGCTGTGCTCTGTAGCATTGGTACATGCGTCGAAGTTTTGTTCTCATGGCAGCAGGTAACAAAGAACACATCTCCAGTGCTCCGGGGATCAGAGGCTAATAAGGGAGAATTTTAATAACCATCTTAAAAGATAATAAAACTAACTGAGAGCTTTGATTATTGAAAAAATAAGTTCTCCAATTTCTAAGAAACAAAGCTTCTGAAAGGGTTGTCAAGATTTAGGATCTCAAAATGCAATGCACCACTTGAGGGCGCCATTAGGTTTTGAGAAAAGAGACCTCTGCTTCTTTATAAAGTGCCGTCTTTGGACCCAGACTATGTCCAACAAGTTCTATGAAGTAAGATTGAGTTTAGGTCTCACTTCTAGGAAAAGGAAGGGAAACAGTAATCTAGGCTCTTTAAATTTAAGTGAGATGAACCAGGATTCAGTTGACAAGTTCTAAATTCCCTTTTGTAAAGTTACTCAGCCAAATGAAATGAAAAGGGATATTGTGTTAAAAGATGCTCTGTGTATTTTTCGTAGAAGAGACAGTTGCTTAAGATCAACATTCCAACGTGAAGTGAGAAAAACAGTGGGAACAAATTGCCTAAGAGGAACCTTCTGACTTCAAACTGGAAACCCAAGTTGCTTGGGTTCCATGGGGAAAACTTTGCTTTGCTTGGGTGTTTAAAAACTCCCAGAGGAAAGAAAAGCTGATATGTGACCTTAGCTTCTTTATCAGGCTCTGTTTGCCTAATGCAGGTCCTACTTTCAACAGGGAGCTAGCCGTCAATGACAGGGAGAGCTGAAATTCCCTAGCTAGGTGTTGCAGAGGGCTTCTGCAGGAGTGGCACTAAAACGAATTTCTGAATTCAATAGAATATATCAGTGTTCATGCAGACTTTTCAGAAGGAGACATACTATGGGAAAGCAGACTGTTACAGAGAGTCAAAGATAGCAAAACAGAGCATCATTCATTCAAATTGGACTTCCCTCTCCCCACCATCCACATAGCCAATCAAGCTCATCTTTGGTACTCAGTGTGAGTCCTGTGGTTTCCACAGAGCCTTCTTTTATTTGTCCAAATGATCATCTCATTGCTCAGTTTTTCTCTTGCAGTTTTATTACTCTAATTGTTTCATATATGAATATAGTCTTCTTTCCCATTGGAGTATAAGACCCTTGAAAGCAAGAGACAAATATATCTTTGTAACTCCTATTTCTCAGCCCAGGGGGCATTTCAGGCATATAATTAATATTTGCAAATTTACTGCATTATCTGAAAAGAAAAAAGATGAAAAAACTTTTCTTTCATTTGTTATCTTTAAAGAAAGAAAAGGTGATTTCTGTTGGTGAAAAGGATTAAGAACATCAAAAGCTAAAAACATACACACACACACACACACACACACACACACACACACACACACCCATACATTACGTTTACTACCTTGAGGGTTGTTTTTTTTTTAAGGTAAATTACCATGCAAAATACAACAGTCTAAGAACTGTGTGGTATATGAATCTAATAGTATTATAAAAAGTTAATCAAAGGGGGTGAAACTGATATCTAGTATTCATTACTGTTTATCAAATGCTGACTCTGTGCAAGCCACTTTATATTTATTATCTTTAAACTCCAGGAATCATGCTTGGAGAGAATTAAGCAACTCATCTAAGGCCTGGAGAGAATGGGTGAGACTCAAGCTTTGAGTTCTGTATGGTCCTTCCACTACAGCAAGTTCTGTCTCTCTGGGATAATGATTGTGGTTCTTCTATGCTGCAGGACAAAGAAGCACTCAGCAAGAGCCGGGATCTAATAGAGATGTAATACCACTCAAGCCCTCCTCTTCTAGATTAGCATTCATGGGTGCTGTGAGAGTCAGCTCCCTCCCTGGTGTAATCAAGAGCCTGGGGTCCAACCTTTGTAGATGCTGCTGTGTGACCAGCTGGAGTTTTCCTATCTCATTATGGTCTCTTTGCAGTGGCAGTGCAATCAGCCTCTCCCTGCATTTTCCATCAGCGTCTTGTCCATAATAGACACTCAGTTATCTGTGGAATTGAATCTTCCAGAGAGAGATAAAGGAAGTCTAGCTGCCGTTATAGCAGTAGGACTAGAAAGGAAGTTGGATTCAAATGGCAATGCAGAAAGAATCTTTAGGACTTACCGTCTATTAAAGTGAGGAAGACTTTCACGTGATTCTAAGGTTCTATGTCCAGGGGAACAAGTTCTAAGAGGAGAGGTGACTAGAGTGGGAGGGGGTAGCAGCATGATAAATTCAGAGCATTGAAAAGACATCCAGATAGAGTTGTCTAGGTACAATTTAAACCACTGGTTGGTGGTTGGGAGAGAGACCAACTGAAGACGTGTATTTGAGAGTCGTACGGTCCATTCCATTAGCAGTGACTTAAAAATCATCCAAGTTTTGATTACTTGGTCCGAACTACCATCATTTTTTGTCCTGATTATGGCAGATGCCTCTTAACGGTCTGGCTGTTTGTGGTTTTGCAACCCTCCCTCCCCCACTTTTATTCTCAACACCACAGGCAACGTGAGCTTTCTAAAACATAATTCAGATTGCTCTTCCGCTAAAACCCTGCAATGGATCCCCTTCTCTCTGAGTAAAGGCCCAAGTCCTCGCAAAGGTTGCCCAGACTCATGGACCACACCCCAGCTTTGTCCTGGCTGTTCCTCTGCTTGGAGCTCTCTTTCCAATGACCCTCATGGTCACTCCCTTCTCTACTTGAGGACTTTTCTCAAACATCGTTTTCTCATCAAGACTTCCTCCAACCCCTCTCTCAAATGCCAGTAATGCCACCCCTCCCTGATTCTCCTTTTCCTGGCCTGTTTTTCTCCTCAGCATTTATCACCCTCTGACATTCTACATATTTTTTTGTTTGCCAAATTATTGTTGTTTTTGTCCATCTCCTGTCGTGTGTGTGTGCACGTATGTGTATGTGTGTTTCAGCAAGTATCAAGAACAGTGCTGGGCACGTAGTGAGTAGTCAGTAAATATTTATTGAATAAATGTTGAACTACTAAACCTATACAGACTAATACCTGTAGTTGTGAGATTGCCACAGGCAAAAATGTAAAGTGAAGAGAATTTAACTGTGAACTAACCTTGGGCACAAAGGGTCAGGTGCATGGTCACCCAGGGCCACACAGCTGAGCTGGGACATAAACCCATTCTCAGATGCCTAGACCAGCTTTGGCCAAGACACCGAACAGCCTCATCATCCAGAGACTGGAGCCCCAGGAAGGGTAATAGAGGTATAAGGAAAGAGAAGTATTAACCATTAGTAAGTACAGGTCAGATCCCAGATGCCTCTGAAAAATGTAGAGGATTATTTTTCAGTCTGCGGCAATGGGCACCTCTAAAGATTGAGAGATTTCACTTATGGAGTAAAACCAGGGATTATTATTATATTGGTACTGTAGCCCTGCTACACAGCCTAGAGAAACAAAGGATACTTTAAAAACAAAGCAAGATGTGAGTTGTCACCAGGACATTAGTTAATTTATTTTTAAAATGTTAGTAACATACTAATTGCACTGTGGCAGCATGAAAATCTCAATATACTTTCTCTAGGAGCTTTAATTACCACCAGAGATGACCAGATGTGTATTACTTGATGACTATCAAGTCACTTGGTCACTACCCTGTTTCACCTAGTTTTTCTTTAAGATTCTTCTGGTTATTTGCCTGGAAATGTGACTGTACAGTCAAGTAATCATGTGTCTTGAACCATGTGGCCCACTGTCTTCTATCCAGACCCATAAGATTATTTCAGAAAACATCAGCCCACCATTGAGTCCCTGGAAAACTGATTCATTGAAGGAGAGCTGTGTGGTCAATCGTCTGTGGCTCCTCAAACAAGCTGTCAGGCGCGGTGTTCAGCCAACCGGCAAGATTCCACTGCAAATATCTGCTGTTTAGCTCTGCAGTCAGGCAGTAAACTGGAAAGCCAAGAGTAAACGCAGATCAGTGGAAAATAACTGCCCACTTATCAGTGAATCTAGCTATGAAGTGACCTCAGAGAGCATTATTAGAAAAATGACTAAATCTTAGCAATCGTCACCAAGCTTTCATACACCAACGTTCATATGTGTCATGATCTTTGATATGATCATTGCTATCATCACCAACATCCACAAGAGCAGAAAATATTCGTTAAGTTCCCACCACCTGCACAGTGCTATTCTGACCATCCACCAAGCATGCTGTCAAGCATCCTCAGCCTTTAGATGTTCACTAAGTAATCTATAATCATTGCCTGAGGCTGAAGCTGCCTTTCACATGGACCAGCTTCTACCTGGGTGATGAGTTTCACTGTAGTTGTTGTTTTAACCTTTTCAATATCATGAGTCATGCTTTATCAGACAGACACATGCTACTTAGGATTCTCTGACCAGAAAGAGTAATAAGAAAACTATTTGAATAGTATTTTTATGAGTGTACGTCCATTTTTCCTTACACTAACACTTTGAGGGGACAGGTATAATTTTTGCCAGTTTATAAATGATGAAACAGAATCTCAGATAAGAAAGGTGACTTATTGATTCATAATCTTAAATAAGTGGTAGAGTCATTGTTAGATGACTCAGGAGGGAAAAATCCCAGACAGCTATAACCTTTCCACTCTAGTGTTTTGAAAAGAAAATGAGAGAGTATGAACTCTTGAATTGAAAAGATGTTGTTGACACCAGTGTGAATGTGTGTGTGGGTGAGGGGGTGGGGGAGGGAATGTGTTAAAGAGAATGGGCGAGACAGACAGAAAGACAGAAAGAGAATGAGAATGAATCCATGCGTGCTCATTCAAAAAGAAGACTGAGCTCAGGAAAACAATAAAAACTTAAGTACCCAGGGCCAAAGAAAAAGCTGGTCATAGGATCACTGTAAGCAGAGCCCATGGGACCCTGACTGACTGGCAAATTAAGTGAACTGAATAGCGGAGAGAATCAGAGCAGAACCTGCACCAAGAAGGGAAAGAGGATTGGGCTAGAAAGAAAGGAAACACCCACATAATCATTTCAAGCTCCTGAATGGGCTTCGATTCTGGAAGGAGAGTGAAAACAAGGAGCGCCTGGAAATGGCTGCTCAGTGCAGCAAACCTGCGTAGGCCGTGTGACAACAGACCCCTCAGCTCTGGAGAGTTGGGCCCAGTCCCTCTCACTCCAGTGACCACCTCTGTTGTTCTTCCTGCTGCCTCACCTGGCTCTGATTCCCTTCGTTGCCTCTCTTAATGCTTCAGCTGGCTGATTCTACTCCTCATCCAATCTCAACCTAAAGTTTACTTCCTTCCAGAAACTTTCCCGCTTTTTGTTCTCTGTACATCCCCTTTCATGACACCACTCATATTGTAAATTTTTTTTTGGCTCCCCTACTGGAATCTAAGTTCCATTAGAGCAGCGGCCCTCTCCTCATGTCCAGGGCTGTGCCTCCAGGTCCCAGGAGAGAACCTAGTACAAAGAAGGGGCTCGGTATTTTCCAGATGGAATTGAAGGAAGATTTGGGATTCACTCGAATGGATCCAGCAAATGATTATCCAGTGATCCTCTAGAGGATGCTATTTTAGAAGAGAAAAAATGGAATGAGGCTGTAATCCTAAGGGTTCCATCTTTGAAAGTACTAATACCCTTCTGCAACTTTTGCTTGCTTTGGTTGACTTCCCACTGTCATCGTTCCGGGATTAATGTCAAGAATATAGGCCAGGTTAGTCAAGAGCTACTCCAGGAGCTACTGAGGCATACACCACATTCAGGAAGACTGATTGCCCTGTAATGAACCACTCCAATACTTACTGGCTAAAACAACAACAATTTATTCTGTCTCACAAGTATATGAGTCAGATACTCTAGTGAGTCAGGACTTGGTTGGGCAATTCTGCTCCACACAATGTTGGCTGAGATCACTAACTCAGCTACCTTCAGCTGGTAGCCAGGCTGGGCTAGAAGGGCCAAAAGGCTTCTTCACACACATGCCTTGTATTTCAGTGTTCCTCCACATCGTTTCTCTCTTTGCGTACGGTTGTTCCTTCTGTGGTAATCTACACTCTGCTTCTTTACAGCCTGGATCTGGCTTCCCCAAGGGAAAGTAAAAGCTGCCTAACTTCTTAAAAGGTAGACCTAGAATTGGCTTACTGGCATTTATCCCATTCTATTCATCAAAGTAATTCTCAAGGCCGGCTCAGATTCAAAGGGAAAAGAAATAGACCATCCCCTGATGGATGGAGCAGCATGTACATATGGGGAAAGAAGGAGGTGATGACTTCCCTGTGGGAAACTCAACCACAATCCACCTTGTCACACAGCCCTAACACATTCCTTCCCTATAAGCAACTTTCCCCTTTCCTCATCCTCTGATTTAGGGCTTGGTCTGGGCATATTAGCTTTTTGGTGTGTTTTATGTCTATTTGCCTTCATGGGTCCTGAACAAAAACTAGTCTGATACTCAAAAACAGAAATAAAAAAAAAAAGGATCTGTATTGGATACCCAAGTTCTTGCCTCTAACTTCTAGTTACACTGGCCTGGTCTACGACTCACCATACCATGAATAAATTAATTAACACGAATAAGCTGCATTCAGAGTCTTAAAAAAAGAGGGAGATGGCAGCCTTGTATTTGAATTAGAGATTCTCTTTTGCATGCAGATCATCTTGTATTTCTAACCTGTTTGTGCTATGTAGTTAATGAGCCTCTCTATTTAGACCTCTGAACACTGGGTCCTATTCCCAGAGATCAAGCACCATGGCCATCCCAAACATGAAGCCAGTGAGCACCTAAACAGATGGAAGCAGGACAAGATCTGTGTGCTTCTGGATGCCAGGTCCCTAACAACAGGCAATGGTGCCTCACAGCACCCAGTAAATCATTTCCTAGGATTTCTTCGAATCACACATCACAAAGGGCCGTATCATCCAGTGGCATTATCAAGGTATTTAGGCCAGCCTGTGCCTGCAACGATCACCTCTTTAGTGATATCCATACCACTCAGGGTATCTTGGAAAGCTCCTAAGTCCTTGGTTCAAGATCCATCACTGCCATTTACTAAATATATGGATGGTCAAGGGTTGGTTGAGCCTCTGTGTCCTCTATGTCCTCCTTGTAGGACTGAAGCAAGAATCAAATGGGAAAATAGAAAAAGCACTTTGCAAACTGCAAAGCATTTCTACTCCTAGGATTTATTTCAGTTACAACATCTCTCAGCATGTATATATTGTTAGTCACAGTGGTAGACAATTGACCCAGCAGGACTAGTGTTGTGTAAGTAACTGTACCAGTCACTTTACAAATTAACTCATTGGCTGCTCACAATAATGCCAGAATGTACTATTATTTTACATGTGGGGAAATTGAGGCATGGGAAAGTTAAGTAGCCAATGTAATGTATTCCAGCTAGAACATGATAGAGCCTGGTTGCTAATCCAGGCAGGCTGGCTTCAGAGTTCATGCTTATACCCACTAAGTCACATGCTTTCATCACCTTAGACACCATAAGTGGTACAGGAATAGGACCACAGGTCAATGGTAATTAGAGCTGTTTGGGCATTAATCTGTGGGCAGGAAGAGAAAGAAGCTCTCTTTCTGTTGGAACCAGGTGAGCCTGGAGCTAGTGACAACCATTTTTCCTGACTACACAGGAAAAACTTTCTAGAAAATGAAAATCTCACCCAGGTGTCTTGGTCAGGGAGGCTGCTTATTGTAACAAATAATCCAAATAAGTTTATTTTGAGCTCTCACAACAGTCTGAAACCAGAAATCTTGAGTGAGCTGCCCACCTCCAAGCAGCATCTCTGTGACCCATTTTCCATCTTTCTGATGTTGAAAAAGCTGGATGGTTTTCTGTTGCAGCATGGCACCTGGCACTTCAGACATAGCTTACATGTATGGTTGGATAAAAGACAAAGGAGGAGAATCCGAAAGTAGGACTCAGAGTCCTTCATTATCCTATTATCATACAAAGCATATCTAAAGAAATGTCTAACATCAAAGAGGGAAGTTGACAGCTAGGCATTTATTTGTCTTTCTTCCCTGTCTCTCTGTCTCTCTCTCTTTCTCTCTCTTTTTCTTCCTTCCTCCCTCCCTCCCTCCTTCCTTCCTTCCTTCCTTCCTTCCTTCCTTCCTTCCTTCCTTCCTTCTTCCTTCCTTTTTTCCTTTCTTTCTTTCTTTCTTTCTTTCTCTTTCTTTCTTTTCTTTCTTTCTTTCTTTCTTTCTTCCTTCTCTTTTTTTTCTTTTTTTCTTTTTTCTTCTCTCTTTCTCTCTTTTTCTCTTTCTCTCCTTTCTCCTCTTTCTCTCTTTCTGTTCTTTCCAGCCCTTCTCTAGCTCTCTTCTTGTTCCCAAATTCAGATCACCATCCTTCAGCAGTGGATAGCTAGTGGAGGCAGGTGTCGAGGGGGTGGAGTGGAGCAGGCATTTCTAAATTAAAAGCCTAGGTAGATGATTCTGGCTCTCTGGAAGCAAAGGCACACAAATTATTTTACTACTTTCATTTCATTTTCACACATCGTACTGGGCTTACTGTGTGACCAAATCCTGAGTACTCTCATTACCATGGTCAGTAAGACCCAGCTTCCTCCCTTGAAGAGTGGAAGGTAGATGCTATGTATAAACAAGTAAACGTGATAAGTCTACAGTGGACGTCTGGGTAAAATCCTTGAGAAACTGAGAGGCAAATGAGATTAAGGAGAGCCTCACAGAAATGTTGCCACTGATAAGCCTTTCAAGGATCTACGAAGGAAATCCATGGGCAAGAAAGCTTTGGGATAAGCTCCTCAACGTCCCACCATTCCACTACTGAATAGCAAAAGGCTGTCCCCCAGATTCAACACCAGAGCTTAGCTCAGATAAAATGAAGAATCTCATATCCCTCAGCTGCATCATTAATATCAAAGTGTTTCCTGAGAGAAAATACAGGTCAGAGTCAAGCCTTACTGATTCTTGGGCTTCTCTGAAAGCCAAACCCTCTGAGACTGTTCCTTTTTATCTGTTTCACATCTCCGAAATGGACTAAATGCTATTTTTACTTTTTACCTATGATTCAGTGCTGATTTACTTTTTATTATTATTTCATGCTATTTCCTTTGTTATTCTTTTTAGCTAAAGTTTACTTACCTTCTATAATTTCCTGAATTTTAAACCTCCCCTACCATGTGACTTAGTCAATTCAGAACAGCACCGTTAATGCATAAGCAACTCATTCTATTAATTGCTATAGAAGTATAGACTCATGTTTAAAATGTTGGTTGTAGAAAATGAAACTTCGGGGTCTAAGAAAATGTGACTCACTCTAGTTGACAAATTAGTCAGTCAGGGGGCAGGTTGCATCCCTGTCCCTCTGCTCTCCTTCACCCTGTCCATATTAACAGGACGCCATTAGGTTCTGTGTCTGGCGGTAATATAAACTAATCATCATACTGGGATACTTTTGAAAGTGAAGGAAGGCACTGAAAACCATTAACAAGCATTAATTGAGCTACAACAGATATAATTTGGGACTGTCCGGGACAAACCGAGAAGTAAAATCATCCACTTATTATGTCATCTTAGGTATTTTTTTTCTTTTTTAAAAATTGAATATATTTGACAACCTTGTATAAATTTAAGGTGTACAACATGTTAATTTGATACATTTATATATTATAACATGATTGTCGTAGTGATTTTTAGTACTCTCTCATATGACATCGTTATAGTATAATATTGTTCTCTGTATTCCCTATTCTGTGTATTAAAGCTAAGTTTTATTTACTACTGATTGCAAGTTTGGACCCTTAAACAACATCAGTCTTATCCCCCACCCACATCCCCTGGTAACAACCATTTAGTCCCTGTTTTTTATGAAGGTGACTTGTTTAGATTCCCGGTATTAGTAATGTAATACAATACTTGTCTTTCTGTCTGACTTAGCATACTGTGCTCAAAGTCCACCAATGTCGAGAATGGCAGGATATCCTCCTTTCTCAAGGCCAAATTTTATATCTATAATTTATGTGGTATATATATATATATATCACATCTTCTTTATTCATTCATCTGTCGATGAGCATTTAAACTGTTTCCATATCTGGCTATTGTGAATAATGTTGTAATAAACACGGGAGCGCAGATCTCTCTTCAAAATCCTGTTTTCACTTTGGGAGTGGGTATAAATCTCCTAGTGCATTCTTGTGGTGGCCATCTTCCTGGCCGGTCAGCCTGATGACAGTGGGGTGGTAGAAGAAAATATTTTCCTTTTTCTGCTGTAGTTAGAGCTTCCCAAGCAAAGGAAACTAAAACCTGCATTAAAAGGCAAACCTGGAAAGTTACAGGGTTTTAGACCAGAAGCCATCAGCTCCCTTTCATAGGGTAATAAAACTTATCTTCCCCTGAAGCCCAATGCATTCCACAGTAAGGGCTTTTCTTTTTCTCTTCTTGAGAGAATTGGTTTACAGTCAAAAGAGTGTAAAGAATAGGGGAGCAAAGGCTTTTTTCTCTCTTTCTCAGAGAGTTGTAATTGATTGCTTTTTGCCCTGTGTATAGGTCATACTTTCTTGATTCTCTGTCTGTCTCATAAATTTTGTTAAACCTGGACATTTGAAATAATACAATGTGTCAACTTGGCAATCAGATTTTCCTCACTTCCCAGGATTTATTGTTACAGCTTGTTGTGGTGGTTGTTGTTTGTTCGGTGACTTTTCCCCAACTACTTCTGTAAAACATGTATTATTTGTTAGGTATTACCACTATCGACTCTATGCAGCTTTATAATCAGCTAATGATTGGACAGAGATTTTTCATAAATGCCTGACACCAATAAATCTTCTAGTCTTTGCTGAAGGGCTCTGTGTGTGTGGTGGAGCATGCCTTCATCATTCAATCAGGCAGTTTACAACTCTGCCTAAGCCTTCACTTCTTACTTACACGGAGCCTCAAAGGTCAACCAGAGGAGTGATTGTCGGGAGCCATTGCAAGGCACTGAAGGTGTCACGTAGTTTGGGAGCCATAAGAACAGTTGCTGAGACTGTTTGGAGCCCTAAAGCAGTTGCTGAGACTATGTTATCAATGGCTAAGAAGCAGATGGTTGATTTTTATCAGTACTGACCCAGGAGGGGAGGTCTGCCTCCTAAAAGAAATCCTTTTAAGATAATGGAATCTGTTCCTTCCCAGATAACAAGAATGTTACGTATTGTGTGTATGTTAGCATAAATGATATACCTTGTACTTTGGCTATTGTATCCTAAAACATATATAAAGGCTGAGCTAAATAAAGACGGGCTGCAGCATTGACTGTATGCCCTCCCGAAGCGCTTTCCTGTCTTCTTCTTTTTTCCTTAGGCTTCACCCCCCTCTTTTAGGTGCTGTTCGACTTTAGCCGGCTGGCTCCGGCAAGTGGCGCCCGAACAGGGACCTGAATTTGGGACGGAACGTTGACGAACGTTGAGGTGAAGACCGCCACCGCAGGAGAAAGGGGGGCCCCCCGAGTTTAAAGCCGAGTATCGGCAGAGGTGAGTGCGGTGGAACAGTCCGGGAGTAAGAAAGACACCGCGTGAAGTGAGCGCTCAGAAAAGTAAGGGTTGCGGTGTTTGTAAATAGATAGAAAGAGAGGAAAGTCGACTTAAATAAAGAAAAATGGGAAATGGAAACGGCCGCATGCTTTTTGTACATATGCTTAAGAATATGCTCCGGGCTAGAGGAGCTAAGGTAGGGCATCAACAATTGTGTAATTTTTTAGAGTTTGTAAAGAAAGTTTGTCCTTGGTTTCCTGAGGAGGGAACAGTGTATATAGGAACATGGAAAAAGGTGAGAGAAAAACTACAAGATTATTATGATCATGCCTGGCAAGTACCTGCAGATACTTTTAGCTTGTGGACTTTAATTAGAGATAGTTTAGATCCCAGGCATGAGAGGGATAAGGCTTGGGAAAGCCAGAAAGGGGAAGAAAAACGGGACAATATAGGAGATGTCCCGCCATTTGAAAAGGAGAATGAGACTAGACCTACTGCCCCCTGAAGAGAAGCGGGAAACCTTTTGATCTGATGCTAACTAAAGATAGAGAGGAGCCTTTGAGCCCCAGAGATGCAAAAGAGTTGGAGGAAGAAGCCACACATTCCATAACAATGGAGGCTATTTCCCATTTATCAGGCTGTTGCTCTGATCATAAGCTAAGGAATTAGAGAAAGTTGTTCATGGTTTGCAAACTGCTGTGCATCTACTTAGAACTCTTAATACAGAATGTGTTAGTATTTACAACTTTTGATAAATTCTCTAGAAATTAAGGCTACTAAGAGTTATGAATTCTAGTATAAGTAAATGATTTACTAGGAATAATACAAGTAAAAGAAAAAATTCTGTATGCAAAGTATGTGTTTTGAGATATAAAGGATGTGTTTTTTAAGAAAAAGGAGAGTAATTTTATCCTAAAATAGTTTCAGGTTATTTAAAGGTCGTTTGAGGCACAAAAGAAGGTATAAAGTATGAGATTTGTTTTGAAGGGAATTGAAGGAAAGGTGTTTGTCTTAAAGTTGTTATTTCTGAGTGAATGAGAAGAGGCAAACTGAAGGAAGGAGAAAAGTAGTAGAAGTTTGTGAAGAGAAATCCTGAGAGGAAAATAAAGGACAAGAACATGAGTGAACATATGAAGTTGTAAAAGAGAAAGAGAAAATCTTGTTTTATACAGTCATAATTTATTGTGCTTTATAGTCTTTATTATGTCTTTGATTATTTTTAAAACAAATTTTTTCATTTGGAAAAACTGCTCTGGAAAAATATAGGCTCGAGATAGCTCCTGAGAATATACAAGATTCTGTTCAATATTGAGGATATAAAATTTTGCAACAGAAATTACTCCTCAAAAAATAGAAATTAGGCGAGAAGCTCTCAATACTGTTAATAATTTTCAAAAATTATTGAGAGATATTAATTGGCTCTGTCCTTCCCTTTATCCTCACATGTGCTTTAACTAATTTGTTCTCTATTTTAGAAGGGCCCACTGCATTGGATAGTCATTGGAAACTAACACCGCTGGTGGAAAAGGAATTTTAAATACTGTATTTTGAAAGACACTCTTGTAGTCACAAACTTGCATTGCTCAGGTTTCATTATTGTGTGGTAAAGGGTCTTTCTCTAACTTGAAATTTAAAAACTTTTTATGATTTTCTTTTTCTTTTATTGGTTAATTAGTCTAAAACTTAGGACATTTTATACATGGAGTCAACAGTGAAATAACTTGATTTTGTATTGGAAATGAGAAAAGTAATGACTAAATTACAAATTTCAGTGCTTTTAAAGGTACCTTTCTGTTCCTGTTTCTGTTGACCGGTCACCAGGGGTCCGTGGAGAGACTGGACGCAGTCATATCTCCCGGACCATGGCCAGGCAGCGGGACGCCGCCTCCTGTGCCCTGTTGTCAAAGTCTGTTTATTGTCTTTAGTCTTGTCTAAGTGGTAGGTGGCAAATTTCTCTAGGCCCACCTACACCTCAGTAATTGTCCTTGTCTGAGTGTCTGTTTTGTGTTTTCTGTTTTGTGTTTTCTGCGCAAGCGTTAGAGGGGAAAAAACCAGAGTTCACAGAAGACACCCTTGGGGTGTCTCCTGCAACATTTCTAAGAAGGATAAGCTTATAAAACAAAAAGGGGGAATATGGTATACCCCGAGACAAAGGCTTAATAGAGCATTATTACTTTTAAATTTTTTAAATCAAGATGAACAAGGTAGCACAGCAGCTCATCGGCATTGGGTGAAACAGGCCGGTGAGCCTTTGCAGCAGCCAGTATACTACAAGGATCTAACAGGGGATTGGGTGCCTGCTGAGGTACTGAAATGGGGCCGAGGTTTTGCTTATATCTCTACAGGAACAGAGAAAGCTGCTCCTGATGATGATGCTGATAGGCCATCTTCTGATGTTTGAAGAAGAGCTATATTGGACCTATGTACCGGATCCACCAATTTTGCATCCGTCCATTTGGGAAGGCCCAGAAATTGTGGTGAGAGTAAATGACACACAGCTGTTGCATCTGCCCCAAAGATGACTGAAAGGAGTAAATGAACCAGGATTTAATTATACTGGAACGGGAGAAGGATTGCCCATCTGCTTTAGTAAGGACAACACAAATCCTGGATTGGTCAGGTGGAACCAACGACACATTGGAGGTTATAGATTGAACACCAGTTGGACAGTGGGACTATGGTGGACTGATGAGGAGTTTCCTCAAACTTGTGTGGAAGTTGGGCGCAGCGATGGGAGAGCTGCACCCTGTGGGATGGACTCCTCAGATAGCAGACATGAATGTAACAGCATGTGTTGCTCCACCGCATGTGCTGTTGGTTGGTGAAATTAATATCAACATAGAAGGAGATTTAATGTTACATGTTATAACTGCAATTTAACTAACTGTATTTCTTTTGTTCTGGAAGGAACTACTGTAATGGTTTTTCATCAAACCTTTTTGTGATGATTCATGTTTATGTTACTGGGCCTTGGTATGCTGACCAGGGTCTCCAGGTGTTAGTCTCATACTGTGCAAAATGCTAATAATATTTGTCTAAAAATGTTACGATGGCTTTAGGGACCCAGGAAAATATTGATGACAAGTTAGAACAGAAGCTTGATGCATTATATAGTCTAGTTATGTATTTAGGAGATGAAATCCAAGGTCTAAAAGTGAGATCTCATTTGGAATGCCATGCAGCATATCAGTGGATTTGTGTTACCTCAAAAATTTATAATGAAAGTCAACATGGATGGGATCGTGTGCGCTCTCATCTCCAAGGTGTCTGGCATGATGCTAACATGTCCTTAGATTTAATACGACTGCATAGAGAAATTCAGGGACTGCAGGAAGCGGGACCCCTTCAGTTTGATGCAGCTGAAGAGGCCTCAAAATTTTTACAACATCTAAAAAGTTTTTTACCATCTTGGTCTCCTTTGGGTCATTTGCTTATTTCAGTTTTAGCCTTGGGCCTTTGTATAACTATAGGCCTATGTCTGCTTCCTCCTTTGATGAAATACTTCTTCAATTCCCTGCTGAAGATTCGGGCAGAGATGCATGGTCTCAGGCTCCAGGCTCAGGTTGAAGCTAATTTACATCTCCCATTTGCAGAGGCTGGTAGTCAGAGACGGGTAAGAATCCTTCAGGGCTGGGACCAACCTAAGACAGGGCATGATTGCAAGACTTTCATGTGCCAATGACGGGTAAGGCCCAGACCTGTGGAGGGTCGCCTAAGACAGGCACAGTCTATCTGCGCCATAGCTGGGAAAGCTTTGGCATTTTAAAAAATAAAAAAGGGGGAGATGTCGGGAGCCATTGCAAGGCACTGAAGGTGTCACGTAGTTTGGGAGCCATAAACAGTTGCTGAGACTGTTTGGAGCCCTAAAGCAGTTGCTGAGACTATGTTATCAATGGCTAAAGAAGCAAATGGTTGATTTTTATCAGTACTGACCCAGGAGGGGTGGTCTGCCTCCTAAAAGAAATCCTTTTAAGATAATGGAATCTGTTCCTTCCCAGATAACAAGAATGTTACGTAAGCTTGTGTGTATGTTAGCATAAATGATATACCTTGTACTTTGCTATTGTATCCTAAAACATATATAAAGGCTGAGCTAAATAAAGACGGGCTGCAGCATTGACTGTATGCCCTCCCGAAGCGCTTTCCTGTCTTCTTCTTTTTTTCCTTAGGCTTCACCCCCCTCTTTTAGGTGCTGTTCGACTTTAGCCGGCTGGCTCCGGCAAGGTGAGAGCTTAGGGCCTTCTTGAATCAGTCATGAGCAGACACACAGCCTTATACATGCACATGGTCATCCAGATTTTAAGGAATATGTCGGAACTTTTCAAAACCCTGATGGATAATTCATTCTTCAGCATTTCCTTTTAAGCTTCTGTTTGATCCACTGTTTGCCCCAACTGTTACCCATCACCTCAAGCATCTGTGAGATACCTGTACTTGCCTATAAATGTTTTTAACAAGTGACCCCAGGGTAAGGTTTTTAGCTTTGGGAACTCAAGTCAGGTGAAATAAAGAAAGTCTTTTGATTGGAGTCTTTGAGGGAACCACCAGACCAATAAAACAATAATGGTCCTTTGGAAATGAGGCTTTGAAACAGCTCAAATTCCATTCTGTTCCTTCTTACTGAGCTGGGGAACAAGGATAAGCCCAGGGCATGTTAAAACGCTACAAGCCTCACTTTTATTACTGAGAGTCTGTCATTTTTCTCTACTTAATGCTCCACAGGTTTCTGCAAACTTTTGGTTAAATTCTAAATTTCTGAAAAAGTTGATTCTGTCGTAATCAAATCCCAGTTATTTTATGAATATCAACAAGCTGACTCTAAAGTTTATAGACCCAGAATTGTCAACACAGTATTGAAGGAGAAGAAAGCTGGAGAACTGATGCTACCTGACTTCAAAACTTACCATAAAACTACAGTAATCAAGACGATGTGGTATTGATGAAAGAATAGGGAAATAGATTAATCAAACAGAATAGAGAGCTCAGAAATAGACCACACAAATATAGTCAACTGATCTTTGACAAAGGAGCAGAGGCAATTCCATGGAGCAAAGACAGTCTCTTCAACAAATGATATTGGAACAACTGAACATCCAACTGCATAAATAAATGAATGAAAACACAGACCTTATATCCTTTACAAATTGACTCAAAGTTGATCAAAACTCTAAAACTCCTAGAAGATAACATAGGGGAAAACCTAGATGACCTTGGGTATGATGATGCCTTTTTAGATAGAACACTGAAGGCATGATCTATGAAAAAAATAATTGACAAGCTGGATTTCATTAAAATTAAAATGTCCTGCTCTGTGAAAACCAATACCAACAGAATTAGAAGACAAATCACAGAGTGGGAGAAAATATTTGCAAAAAGACACATCTGAAAAAGGACTGTTACCCAAAATAGACAAAGAACTCTTAAAACTCAACAATAAAAAACGAAAGAAGAAGAAAGAGCCAGTACACAATATGTATTATCAAACTATCAGCGACTAAATTCATCAGATGAACAATTCACAGAATCATCTTCTGAGAAGACTTGTGACATCACAGTACACTTAATCCAGGGGAGGAAATGTAGTTAGTCAATCCTCTGGCTCTCATATTCCATTTGCCAAAGTTTCACTTCCTCATTTCTGGGTTGAGCATGCACCATTAGTAAGCAGGGTTCATCAGCTTTCCATTCTTAGCACCTACAAGGAAGCCCCAGGGCAGAGATGGGGACACATAGGTATGTATATGAGGAAAGGCCCTGTCAGCTTGTCCTGTATGAAAGTCAATCCCAACCCTGCAGAGCTGACTACCGGACAGTGAAGGGAAGGGAAATAAGAAATGGTACATAAGAAGTGATTGACAAGGTGAATTAATAGAATATCAATGCAAGTTATGAAGATATAGATTAAAATTTGCAAAATATAAGAGGCATAAGAAAAATATTAAGCTGAGTGCTTTGTGGGATCCAGAGAAGGAAGGTAAGGATGTGAGAGGGGTCAGGAAAATTTTCATGACAGATGGGGACTGTGGAAATGGAAGTTGTAGGATAAGGAAAAACAGAGGGCCTTCTAGCAAAGAATAGGGTGATTGATGGGTTAGCAACAGACCATACCTTAGCTGGGTTCCCCAGGATATCCTGAGATGAGGATTTGCATACAATAGTTAACATGGGAGGTGACCCTAAGAAGCCCAGCAGAGGAGTGGAGGAGTGAGAGAGGGAAGGGTAAGAAGTCAGTCAGGGTGTGTCACACAAGCAGGTTACCTCTGTGGGCAGCTGGCACTCTAACCCCCTGGAGACCTCTAGGAGACTGTGTAGAGCACACCTCGGAGGCTTCCTCACTCGAGGGTGAAGAAGTTGTAGTTTTTTCCATTTAGCTCCATTGTCATTGCTGTGGACTCTCTTAGGGGCATCGACTCTCTGGGATTCTGGCCTGCCCCCTGTGTGGGCGATCTTGCTCCTGGTTAGAGAATCTCTGCAGCAGAGTCACAGGTGATTTCAGGAGAAAGTCACTGACGTGTAAGGGAATGTGCCAGGGGGGTGTGGGCTGGGCGCTGAGACCATCTCACAAAGTTAGGGCTTGCTTAAAGAACAAGGAATTAAGCAGTTGGGTAGGAATTGGTACATATTTAGAGCTATAGCCAAAGTGCCCTTAGGGGCTTGTATGTAAATAAATGATGTGAGTGTGTAAGGGCCTGAGGAACACTTGGGTTCTCCTGATGATCTAAAAGTTGTAACCACCATTCATATCCGCCCGATTGTGGCCTTGAGAGGATGTGGACATAGTGTTGCCAGATCTTTCGATGTTTCTGAAGAAGCCCAAAATTCACATTTGTGTGTGTGTGTGTGTGTGTGTGTGTGTGTGTGTGTGAGTGAAATGCTTCAATGTCTAAATGTGATTAACTAATCAATAGTTTAAGAAACGCAGCCTGCTAAGTCTACAAATTAAGAATAAACAACTCTCAGGCTGGTTTGTGTGACACCACTAATGTGATGTAACTGTGGGACATAAAGTTATGCTGGGACCATATTATGTAAAAAAAAAAATTAATGAAGTTGACTGGGGCCATTTATTTCTAGGCTTGGAAATTCGTGTTTGAATTGGTTTGCACTGGAAAACCACTGAATGAATTTTGAGAAAGAAAGTAGATTAATATGAGCTCTATTAGAAATCTTGTATTGAAGTAGAGAATAGATAGGAAAAGTGGGGGAGCAGAAGGCACGGAGGTAACTTGTGAGGCTACAGCTATATTTCAGGAAGGAGATCCTGAAGGCCTGGGTAGACGCTTAAAACAGGCATAATAGAAAGGAGATGCAAGACATAATAAAATGTAGATACATCAGTACAAATAAAACATGACATTTACCGAAACAAACAAAAACGAGTCACTCTGAAAGTTTAAGGGCTGGGTGAGAAAAAAACAGGTGAGTGTGAATGTTAACCAGAACTGCACCCATGCCCCGCTGCAGTATGGAAAGGTGGGTCTTATACACTTGACTGCACACCCCACACACGTACCAAACAGCCCTTGGAAGAGAACGCTAAGGAACCAAGCAAGCTAATGATGAGTGAAAAGTCAGGGGACTGTCCATAGGTGACCTATCTAAGTGAGAAATTGGTCACTATGGCTGGGAGAGAGACTTCATAAAACTTTGCCTCATGCACATCCTTACTCTTTTGTTATGTTGACAGAATCTCTGCAATTCAGAAGGATGGAAAGGGTCAGGACAGGGTCCGACCAGCTATGAAGTGTGTCCCTCAGTTTCCTTCTATTTCCTGTAGTTCTCAGACCCAGAGCTTCCAACATTGAAACCTCACCTCAGCTCTCCATCTTCAAGGAATGTCATCTCAACTTTTGTTCATTTTTCTCTTCCTCACTTTATCTCCTCTCAACGAAACAACTCATATGTGAACTATGTTCTGCTCTTTCATAGCTTTGTTCTAGATAACAAGATAAACCAACTGATGCAGACACTAATGATTCTGCACTCCATACTCTCACCCAATCTCTGAGTTCAGCTGCACCCGCAGCGGGCAGTCCTGACCATTCTGCCTCTCCAGGTACCCTCATCCTGCTGTCCTCTGCCTGGGGCTCTCTCCTGCACCTTACGAGCTTGCTCAGCCCTTTCACACACCGGCATGTCGGAAGGTTCAGGATTAAACACCCCCAGGGACAACCTTCAACCACTGAGGGATAAATGTCAGGGTATAAGTACCTGATTTTCAAGGAAAGGTCCTGATGTGTGTGCATTTCCCACTTTTCCTTAGGAGGATCTCCAGGAGTGAGGCCCAGTTGCCAGCAGCAGTAATCCTCCCTTTAACACTACTGACTCTTCTCTCTTCCCTGTCTGATTTACTCCTCTCACCTTCCTAGAACCACTTCCCAAATGAACTGCCTGCATCAGAGTCCTAGTCTAAGGTCTGCCCTGGGGGTAGGGGGGAACCCAAAAGAGACATCTGTCAACAGGTCATCGTGTTACTAGGTGGCCCTTTTTAGATTACACTTGAGTCCTTACAGAGACCCTCTCTAGAGGAAAAAGAAAAAGAAAATCTTAATATCAAAGAGTGATAATAGAGTGATTTGGGGTACCATGTAGAGCATAGAGGAGACACTTTGAGGCACATGACACCTATAAATATCCCCAAACAGACTCCTAAACCCATACTTATGGAGTTTTGCCCCATACAAAGATGAGAATATGCCCTCCCATACTTACATTTACAACCACAATGAAACAAGTGGAATTTCCATGCCTGGACAAGCTGCTTTGTTCATTAAAGGAAGATATAAACTACTTTTTCTCCATGGGATCAATTTGAACTGCAAATAATGAATATGGTAAAGGCTAAGAGAAGTCAAAATTGGCTCTGCTAAATACAACCATTAAATGAGGACTTGCAATGAACCCAAATGGTCAAGCAGCGTTCAAACTATGTTTTCAAGCCGTATAATTCAATTGAAATGAAAAATCTTTTAAAATCCCAAACTATCTTTCAGTTTTAATTGTACTCATATAAAACAATGTCAGTTTAATGTGAAAATAAACTACTTTTACATTTAAAGTACATTATACCTAGAGTAGGGAAAATGGTACAGTAACAGTCAGGTTATTGGCAAGTGTGTCATTCCTCTTTGCGTAAATTTATATTCCTACATTTTCTACCAGGTTTTCACCTTCTGGATTTCTTATAACCCATCAATTTTTTAATGTATTGTATTATATCTTATTTATTGAGCAACAACCATATGAAAGACACATGAATTGTGTATAGTTCTGGTCATCCATGAGATTATGGTCACTTAGGAGAGTGAGGAAAACAGAGGATTAGATTTTCAAGTCAAGCTTACATGAATCAGAGATCTTACCCAATATCAAGCTTTATTAAAAATTCTAGGCTATAACATTCAGGAAGCACAGATGAAGTAGAGGGAGGTTTGGGCCCTCTCATATGGCTCCCCATCTCCTTCTTTCATTCTAGACATGCACTTTCTTCCCCAGTGTAGATAAAGTCTCTAAACAAGAGTCATAGGTCACCTTATATTGACGGAGCATAGAAGTGATGATATATCTATTTCCATTTTGTACCCAAGAAAATAGTATATGTCATAAGACATCCTCCAGGAAACTGTGCTTTATAAATCCATAGGTCCCAGACATGTTTCCCTAAGCAAACCAAAGATACCTTGTTGAAACAATCCACAGGAGAAGACACTCCTCCTAGGAAATATTAGTCTATTTCCCAGAGACCCAGTTATTGTATTGATATGGAGATTCAACTAGGTCACCTATCTTCCTTTCTTTTCCTTGGAAACATCCCCCGGAATGAGAAGAGAAAATGGATCACAAGCGAAGTGCTTCAACATCTTCTTCCCCAGGGAGAAGGAACATATGTACAAATATTTACAAGACCCAAAAGAAATCAGTAATGTTATAAGCGGTTAGGCAATGACTGGTATATAATTCAAAGGATTAGAGAGCAGGGACTCTATTGTCTGTGAGAGTTCATAATGCACATTTTAAATTATCTGAAATTTACTCATGGCTCCTACTTATGTAGGGAGCCCCAAAGGCCTGTTGTATCCATTTTTTGAAGATTTGAACCAACCAAATGGAGATATCAAAGTCCAAAATGTTCAGAGACTGGGGCGAGTAGTTATGGGGGTGGAAGATATGGTTTGAAAGGCAAGTGCTGTTAGATTGTGACATTCCTTAGGTAACATTTTAAAGAGAGCTATTTCTTGACTCCATCTCCCATTCTCTCTCACTCCCTTACTCTTTCCCTCTTTCTGCTTTTCTTCTCCCCTCCTTCCCCTCTCCCTCTTTAATTCAGTAGAAGTCTTGGTGTAGATACAAACAGATATATTTTATGCCATATCATAAAGATCTTTTTATAATCTGTATCTATGTACCATAGTATAAATAAGTTCTAAATTATATATGTGTGTGTGTTTCTATATAACAACTGATAATGATCTTAGCAAATGATTTTTGAGTGCCCCTTATGCGGTGCCAGGCAACTATTTTTTGTTGCTTGTGATATATCCATGAACAAAATAGAGCTCTTATATTGTGAAGCTTATATTCTATCAGGAGGCTATAGACAACAATGAATAAACGTAATTAATTAATCAGTAACTTATGTAGTTTATTAGAAAGTCATAGTGCTGTAGGAAAAGTAAGAGGAAATAAAAATGCTGGGAGGGAACAGGCTGAGATTGTAAGTCAAGTATTCACCTTGCGATTAGAAGAGTAATGGAGTAAGGAGGAGGGGCAGATGATAGAACGTTATAGGCCATTTTAAAACTTTGGGTTTTATTCAGAGAGAAAAGGGGAGACATAGGAAGGTTTGGGGCTGAGTAATACTATAGTTTAATTTATGTCTGCCATGTTGAGAAGACTGTGGTGGTCAAGAGAAGCAGAGAGACCAGTAAAAAGATTATTGCAACAATCCAGATAAGAGGTAGAGGTGATGAGAAGTGATCAGATATGGATATATTTCAAAAGCGAAACCAATAAAATTTTGTGATGGATTAAATATAGTGTTTTTGAAAAAAAGAAGTCAAGGATATCACCAAAAGTTTGAGTGTGAACATCTTGAACAGTGGAATTACCGTCAACTGAAATGGAGTTGAAGACTGGGAATAGAGCGGGTCTGAAGGATGTATTAGTTATTAACCATTGTCTACTTGCCTACCTATGCTCTCTACCTCTGGAGCTAAGAGTCTGAAAATTGCATTTTCCAGGCTCCCTCGTTGTTTAACTTCCTGTTAGATGGCACTTGTGGGAGATCGGAGGGGGGAAGAGAGAATGTCCCTGTTTCTGATTATTGCTAGAAGTTGGTGAAATGAGAGTGGGTAGGGGTGATTGCAGAAGCCGGCAGCCCACACAGGGGTGGCAGATTTCTGGCAGCTTCAGCACTGATCCAGCAGCCCTGACACATAGCATCTCCAACAGTGCAGGCTTGTGAGCTCCAGCATGAAAGAGCAAGCAGCTCCTGCCTTCTGCTTGTCACCGCTTCTCCCTTTATTGCCTCCAGACCCCCTCCATCACCCATCTGAAATCTTTTCAGACCTCTCAGCACCTATGAAACTTCTCTGTATCGAAGAGAACATAGTGCAGTTTTTATTTTCCTGACTGGGCCTGAGCAACTCTAGGGGAAGACCAGGAGTTCCATTTTGGACATGGTAAGTTCAAGAAATCTTTTAGAAATCCAATAGTTGATGCCAGGTAGGCAGTTCAATGTACAAATGCATCTGGAGGGGGTGAGGCTGCCTTTTTTCCTTGGAAAAGAAGTCTGGGTTAGAAATATGCTTTTGTTGCATGTTGATGGTATTTGAAGTCATGAGACTGAATGAGATGACCAGGGTATGAGTGTAGATCAAGAAGATATCCAAGGACTGAGTCATAAAGCTCCAACACTGAGAAGAGAAAGATCTAGTAAAATAGCCCGAGAAAGAACCCAGTAAGATAGTTCACCACATAATGACTTAATTCAAGTTAGTAATCTTTCTAAGTCTCATTTTCCTTATCTATAACTAGCAAGTAATAACACTAACAGCAGAATGGCCATGAGACTAAAATCATATATTTGCAAAGTACCTGATATCAAATATGCAGTAAATAATAAAAATAAAAGAAAAAAGAAAGAAAGTTTAGTTTTATCCCCTCACCCTAAGTTCTTGGAAATCTGTTAGGCAAATGATCATATTTTAACATCAAATGATTTCTAAATATAGAGATGATTAAAAGCCTGAAGTGCTTTAGCATGACCAGGCAGTAAGCCATGAAGTTATAAACGATGATTCAAGAATACTAAAACAACCAAAACCTCAGCTTGTCAAACTCAATGCAGGTTGTGCGTAACCATTAGGTTCAAAAGTTAGACAAAACAAGAGCACTGGGTACCCCACTTTTGTCTGTTTTATTTTCATGATCAGATTTATTGCACTGGACATGTTTCAAATTATTGAATGATTTCAAGCCCATGTTTTTCTCTCTGCATATATATTGTCCTCTCAGAGCTACCATTCATGTACTTGGGTTCAGGTTACTTTTTGGAGGCATCTCAGTTTCTGTGACTCAACCTGGAAAGTCTACTCCTAACCTGCTTGAAAGATTGTTGGTGACAATGGACCCAGAAATTTCCTAGGCATCAGTCAGCTGGAACCTGTTTCTGCTCCTGAAGAAGCATTGGCTGAGCAGCTTAAACTTTGTTGCTTATGCTTATGTTGTACATATGGGACAGCGCAGACGAGCTGTCTTAGTTTGCTAGGGCCACCATAACAAAGTGCCACAAACTAAGTAGCTTAAACAATAGAAATTTATTGTCTCACAGTCCTAGAGGTTACAAGTTCAAGATCAAGGTGTCAGTAGGTTTGCTTTCTTCAGAGACCTCTTTCCTTGGTTGCTGATGGTCACCATTTTACTGTGGCCTCACATGGTCTTTCCTCTGTGTGAGTACATTCCTGGGGTCTCTTTGTGTGTCCCAATTTCCTCTTCTTACAAGGACACTAATCAAATTGGATTATTGCCCCCCTTTTTGTGCTCATTTTAATGTAATAGTGTCTTATAATGCCCTATTTCTATAGTCATATTCTCAGTTATTGGGTGTTAGAGCTTTACCATATGAATTGAGTGGTAGGGGAGGGAAGCACAATTTAGCCCATAACAAAGGCTGATTTAGAGGCTTAGGAAATAGCATCCCATTTAGGCTTTTAAGATATTGGGTGGCTTATAAACAGAGACAAAAAGAGATACCCAAAAGACAGGACTCTAGGATTCCAGGAGGAGTGTGAAGCCTCATCAATTGTGGCGAGTCTCAGAACTGGACATTCTAATGAGAAAAAGATGAGCTGGTCCACGCACAACTCTCTTTGTTTTTTCCTGGGCTTGTTGATAGCCATATACGTTCAAGGTAAAAGCTACTCCTCTTCCAGATTGGGACACATATCTCTTCATCCAGGGTCATATTCACAGAATCAGGAGTGATTGACTAATTAATAATGGGAGCTCAGCTACAGAACCTAGGAATTCCCCTCTGATGTGATTGTCAGTAGTGACTGCCACACTTTCAGTAGAGCAAGCAGCTCTTTTTATTAAAATAATCAACTGAAATAAGCTGCATCCCTGAACTTATCTTGCAGTTGCCAGATGGAGAGTGGAAGACAGTGAACAGGTGAGCCAGGTCTTAGAAACCATAACCAGAGCACTGAGGATAACTGAAAAAGTGGCCTTTGGGTCTCTCAACCATCACATACTCCTTTTCCTGAAAGGTTTTCTGCCTTGACCTTGCCTTGACCTGAACAGGAGTTGGTATTGTCCTGGAAACATGGCCAGAAAACTTATGTATCACTTCACTTTGTTCTTTTCAATCTCTTCCGTATCCGGGCTGCTGAGGAAAGGTTGTTCAACCTTTCCTCAAAAAGAGTACCTAGTTCATGCAGGGTGGTACTATTTAAGGCATGTGATGCTAGCTGCTATACCAGATGAACCCCAGATCTCAGAGACTTGGCATATTAGATGTTCTTGGTCAATAGGTGGCCTCCTCGTGGTCCTTCAAAATCCAAATGCCTTCCATCTGTGGATCTCTCTTTAGGGTCTCAGAGCTATTTACATGTATATGGGGAAAAAGAAAGAAGGTTTACAGTCAGCCAGATCTGAAAGTGGCACTCATTACTTCTAATCACGTTTCCTCAGCTAGAACTCAGTTGTATGGCCACACCTAACAGGTAGGGAGGCTAGGAAATGTAGTCAGCCACGTGTACAGGAAGAGAAGAACTTGCACTTGCTATTCATGAGCAACTGTAGTCTCTGCCATCATGGTCTACCAGGAAATACCAGTTGTTTCTTAATAACTCCCACACAGAATTTGGGTGGGCACCTTATATAAATTAAACAAAGATCACAACATAGCCCAAACAAAGAGTCTTCAATTATTGATGTAACATGTTGGGAGTGATTAGACATTATCTCAAACCTAGAGCAAGGCCTTTGGATCACAAAGGTTTAGAATTAACCTCTGGCTTCACCACATTCTAGTTATGTAGCCTTGAGTTAAGCTCCTTAAACCTCTCTAGACTTTAGTTTTTGCTTCTGTAAAATCTAACATGTATCAGTATAAAATTGATCACAATGGTATCCTTTTTTCAAGGTAGTTAAGATGGTTAAATGAGATCATCATTATGTGAAATATTCAGCCTCGTGCCTACAGACGATGAGGGGGAGCACTTACTATTAAAATAAGTGGCAGAACCAGGATTAGAGCACAGTTTGCCTGGCGCCAGTTTAAGTCTCTTTCCACTATGATACTTTCTGTAAGTGGGGCCAGTGGGGATGCACAAGCAACAATGCCATCTTTCTGGACTATACAGGCTCAGGGGAGAGTTGAGTCTTTTCTGTACATCATTCCCTTGATCCCAAGACACCATTCCCACTATATATTGTGTGTCACTCAACACCTCTTTACACAAGTGTCAGAACTACTGCTGTAAGGGGCCTTGGCTAGAGGAGTCATCCTCGTCTACATCTGAATAGAAACTGAAACCCAGAGGACATGGAAGAAATGGAGAGAGAGAGGCTTTGCTTCCCAGGCATCTACCACCAGTAGATGAATGTTCCAATGGGGACAAGAATCAAATGCGAGGTTAAAAATCAAAGAAATTAGACTACATTTTTTACTGTCCCAGGAGTAGTAAAATGATCCTTCCAGGAAAAGCATGTTCCCTGAGCTCAAACAGCCAAGAGAACACGCAAAGTAGGTAGTGCTCTAAAAATGGGGTTCTCATCCTTAGTTGAACTTTAGAATCATCTGGAACCTTGTGAAATATCAGTTGTACCACTTCTACTCCAGACTTACTAAAACTAAATACTAGAGATGGAACCCTGGCCTCCATATTTTGTGTGTCCAAAACGATTCTAATGTGCAACCTAATATTAGGAGTATACAACAGAGAAACAATTTTACATATGTAATATTACATTGAACATAAAAGCACATTTTGAATCTATATTAGTTTCTTATTGCAACTGTAACAAATTGTCACAAATTTTGTGGCTTAATCTTTCATACATCCTATATGTATTTTTGTAAATATTCTTAAATATCTCAATACATTTTTTAAAATTTCAGGGCAGGCATTGTTTATCTTCCTCTGATAATGATAAATTATTTATGGCCACATCATAAATAGATGCTTATTAGTGAGCAAATCAACAAATAAAATGCCTAGACTGCCACTTCATAGTTATCTCTTTCTGACCAAATCTCTCTGGCTTTAAGGAGATAAGATAAAGATATGTAATTGAAACAAAGAATCAAAAAAAAAGTACAAATTTATTATCTTACAATTATGGAGGTCAGAACCCCAAAATGGGTCTTTCTTAACTAAAATCAAGGTGTTGGCAGGACTGTGTTCCTTCTGGAAGCTCTAAGGGAGAATCTGTCTTTTCTAGCATCTAGAAATGACGTGAATTTCTTGGATCTTGGTTCCCTTCTCCAACTTCAAAGCTAATAGCATGTAACATCTTCAAATCTCTCTTTCTCTCTGCTTTCATTATCATATCTTCTCTGATTCTTATAAAGACACTTCCAGTTACATTAGGCCCATCTGAATAATTTAGGATAATCTCTCTACCTCAATTTCTTTAATTCAATCATATTCACAAAGTATATTTTGTCACATAAAGTAATGTTTTCACACTTTCTAAGGATTGGGACATGGACATCTTTGGGGATCTTTTTTTTTTTTTTTTTTTTTTTTTTTTTTTTTTTTTTTTTTTTTTTGCCTACCGCAGATCTTTAAAGAACTGGAGAAATAGCAGTGGGGACAATCAAAGTGAGATTACCTTTGGTCACAGAGTTGGGTAGGTTTTAAAAGCTGCCTAGATCCTGAGAATGACTTCTAGAGTGTTATCATCCTATTATCCAGGAAAAAAGCAGAGATTTCAGGTAAGAATTCTGTGTCGATTCTACTGCTGCTCACTCTTTCCTTTCATGCCCCTCACTCGACTCCTCAGTAAAATTTTAGGTTTCTCTACAGGCTGCTAGACAAAGGACCTAATGCTTTTTTACAGTAAGTTGACTCTGGGGGAACAAACAGAAAATGGTAGTTTCCCAATTTTATCAAGAAAAATATTATTTAAAATAAAAACAGAGAAAGAGGCCCTAAACAAGTGAACATAGTTGAAAAGTTCAACAATGGCCACTTATTTCTTTTCTTAACTGGGACGTGCATGCACCCATAGGCATGTGTTCACAGGCTGACATTGCTCTCCAATTGGAAATCCTTTAAAAGAAAGAAAGAGAAACTGTTATTCTCTCTCATCATCATCCATGGGAATAAAACCCTGCAAACAGACAGGTGTCTTGATGCAAAAAACTCTTCCGAAATTCTTCATGATGACTAGCCTACTTTCTCCATGATTTCTAATCACCCTATAGATGAGAGATTCTTTTCCTTCTAAGGTCCCACCTTGTGCTGTTTGCAATTGCAAAGAAGATACTTTGATAGATTACAAATTGTTTTCAGTAGCTGACCTAGACATAACATCACCACTTCCTGATTATATTGATATGTGTTTCTATTATTTGCTTATTTGCGCCTCCAGAAACAATTCTTTTTTGTTGTTTTACTATAAACAGCATTGCAAGGTCTCTGTATTAAATCATAATTATTTACCCATGCAGTTCATGCACCTTTGTCCCTGGGGAATCTGGTGACGTGAATTTACAGGAACATCAGGGTATTTCTCACCAACAGTTTCCTGTTATTGATATGCTTTTGTTTAGTTGTGATCTTTTTTTTTTTACTCATTCAGTTTCTCAAGGGAAAAATAAACAGGCACGTGACAATTATCACAGTCATGGGATATCATCTGGGGACCTCACAAACGTGTTTTCATCAGCGACTGGGCACTCCGGCAAGGCCAAACACTGTGGAATTGTATAGACAGACAATTGGTTATCATTCATTTGTTCTCTTGGTTTTCCCACATGCTTCAGATAGTTATCTTAGTGAATGTGTATTACATTATGTGGGAGAAATTCCACAGTCTAAGAGAGCCTGAACTAAAATAGAAAACAATACAAGAGATTTATTGATTTGAAATAATTGATCTTTTTGAGCTTTGAAACATAGGAATCCAAAATCTGGTTTTTTATCTGCTATATAACAATATATTCAGTCTAATCAATATAGATTAGAACTCTCGTAAGCTTCAGTATTCATGTCAATTAAAGTATAAAACTGTATTGCTTTGATTACTAAATTGAGACTTTACAAAACTTGAAAAGATATAACATTTACCCAAGTTTTTCAGTTGTGTCATTACTTAAACACACACTTATCATGATTTTCATTTTAATTGAAGTATGAGAATCCTAATCCTCAAAAACATTCAGGAAAACAAGATGTTTTTATAAATTCTCTTTTCTATACCAATATGTTTACAAAACATGAGCTGACACTAACAAATGGCTTTTCTGGAACTTTACTATTCAATATGATGACCAATATGATAGACTACATGGGTCTATTTAACTTTAAATTAATTAAAATTAAATAAGAGTAAAAATTCAGTTTCTTTGTCACTAACCACATTTCAACTACTCAATAGCCAAATGTAGCTAGGGGTTATTATATGGACATCATAGATTAATGCACACCTCTATTATTAAACAAAAATCTATTGCACAACAATGTTCTGAATGGGATTCGACTTGCATTCAAATCCAATAAATAGAAAGTTAATACCTTTCGAAGTGAACATTTACTGATAAAAAGTGCAGCTACATTTTCCTTGGGTTTGAAAACTTTCTTCTTTTATATTTTCTACAACAAAAGTGACCTTCTTAAACCCAACATCTCCTCTCTACATTTATCTGATCTTCTTAGTTTTTGTTCATTTCAGAAACAGGTTAACCAAAGTATATAGATTTGATAAACCTGAAAAATGAGTCAGGAACATAAAAAAGGAGTGTGCAGCAATATTGTATCTTGGGGCAATAGAGCTTATTGTGGCCAACTGACAATGTGCCTGATCTTATTCATTTTTCTCCCCCCACCCCTTTAAAATGTCAAACTTAAGTGCAGGTTTAGGTGGACATCAAGGCATGTAAATATAGAAAAAGTCAGTTTTTTGAAAATTCCTTTTGTCCTTAGCACCAAGCCCCTTCCTTCTATGGTTTTCCAAATTTTATTACCCATCTCCCCACCCCAGACTTAACTCTAGCTCCTGAGAATTCCTCCTGCTCCAGGTTGCTGTGAGGACCCTATGGGATGATAGATGTGACAGCATCATGTGAGTAGTAAGGGCTGTTATCACTAGTTGTTTTACATTATTGGCCCTATATGTAGCTCTGAAGGCCACAGAACCCGGCAGTCACATGGAAGGGGAAACTGAATCACTGATTCTCTCAATGCATAGAAAACCCAAGGAAAACGGGACTTGCCAACTCATTGTTAACGGTAGGATCCTACATCAACATTTCCTACCTTGTTTTAGAGAAAAAAATAATACTCAACATTAAAATGCTTGTCCAAGACTGCGCATGTCTTGGCCAGTCAGGGCCAAATTCCTTATTAGAAACAAATGTAATCTAATTTATATCATCTAATTATTTAAATCTTCTAATCTGGATATTATTTTCAAAATTCTATTCAAGTAAGAATTAATATAAATGTAAGCAGAACAGAATAAATACAATCACAGTGTAACAAGAAAGAACGGAGAGGAAACATCTATCCAAATAAAGTATTTATAATTTATATGCAGTTGGTTCTATTTTTCCACTTAAGCTTCACTATAAGATCTTTTTCCAAGCAAAGAGAAAAATAACTTTTGTTCTATTGCTTTTGTATTTAACCATCTCAAATTTGATGCTAGGGAGAAGGATTTCCTTGTTGATGAAAGAATGATTGATTTTTAAGTTCATGAAGTGAAACTCTTGCCAAGACACTATAGCCAAGGCACTCCATGCAATAAGTCTCTGCCCAGGCTTCCAGCAAGCACCTGCTGATCTTCTGCACTGTCTGGGAATTTACATGGTCAAGGTGATGTCAAAGCACTGAAACCATCACAGAGCCAAGTTCTCTGTCGAACACCTGAAAAGGACATGGCTCTACAATTTCAACAGTTTTCCTTGTCCAGTGTAAAACTTATTATTTGGAGGTAATTAATATTGCTGTTCCTCATTTTCTTCACCAGAAAATTGCCTAGCTTACAAGGGGTATTGTGAAGACTGCACACATTATCTCATTTAACATGCGAGCACAGTGCTTGGCACATGATTGATATGTAATAAATATAAGTTGACCACCTCTCTCTTGTATTTGCATATTCAATTCAATTTAACAAGTATTTGCTGAATGTGCAAGTTGAGCTGGCACTGGATAGGAAACAATGATAAACAAAATGGTCTCCAACTTTGTGTTGTTTATACTCTAGGAAGGGTGATACAACAAGCACACAAATAACTATAACACAAGGAAAAATATGACAAGTGCATAAGGGGGTAACCTTCTAAGCAAGCACAGGAAAAAAACCACTTCAGGCTAGAGAGATTTCTTACGATTTCACAGGGGAACGAGATGACACTGGCTCTAGCATTTAAAGGGTCATAAAAGATTCATTGTGCAGATGAGGAAGAAAAGTATACTAAGTGTAGGAAACCAGGAACGAAACATGGGAGGGAAAAGTGAAGGGAAGGGTAAGTAGTCCAGGGAGTATTCAAAGTGCTGCACTTGAGGGGATCTGTGAGAGGTCAGGCTGGAAGAGAAGGACGTGGGCAAGATCGTAAGGCCTTGAATGCCATGCATAGTCTCAGACTTTCTTCTGTCGTGGCACACATAGAAAATAGCCACATTTGTACAGCATACTGGGAGTAAGTAGATAAGACTGCTTTTGGCTGAAGGCCATAGCCTGGAGCTCCCCAAAGGCCAAGAGGATCAAATCTCAGAGACCATCTATAATTTATTTGTGGCATGCCTGGATCCCATGGCACATGGTCAGGAAAGGTATGGGGGGCATCTCTGCTCTAAGCAAGGGGGATTAGGAAGGCTTTTTTAACAGGGATATTACAACACATAACTTCTTACTAATGGTCAACATTCTAAGCCATAAGTACATATGCCATGGCTGAATTCCAGAAAGTGGTGAATGTTTGGAGAAAAGAAATCATTATACATTGTACTTCAGTTTAGTCTTTTATTTGCAAAGCTAATTGTTTAAATAAGGGTGCCTGACTTAATAATATATCTTAATACATAGAATACAATTTATATCCAACTTCCTTATGGGAAAAGCAAGACATGAAATTAAAGCATGTTCATATCTGAATGGCCTAAATCAACACATCAGCCTTCCAGAACAGGTTACAGAAATAAACTTGGTAATCGTTTTTCTTAACTGCAAACTTTTGCCCAAGTTTAATTCTTTGGCTATAACATATATCCTCAATTTTTTTGACCAGTCTCTTGGGGAAACTTTAAATACGTACACAAAACTGAAATTTATAAAGGAAAAAGCAGTGTAATCGGCCCCAAATAGTCAAGCTTCCCTTTTAACTATTTAACTCTTGTGTCTGGCTAGGCTGTTCAAAGACTTTTTAGAATTTCTATGAATATTCAGTCATTTTACTCTTCCTTTATGTCATGCTCCACTGGCATCTTAAGGAAGGCCTGACACACATAAATCTAATGAGTAAAAACTGGAAAATAGAGCTGGATCCCCATATTAGTGAAGATAATGAAAACTAGATTAAAATATTTTAATACAGAAAGATAAAAATATATATGACAATCTCTTTCCTCTCTCTCTGTCTATGTCTCTCTCTCGCTCTCTCTCTCTCTCTCTCTTTCTCTTATTTTAAGGGAAGAAAGTTAAATTCCTACTTAGATGAAGCCATCTTTCATTGTTTTACCTCAGAGGTCAAAGATAATTTTAAATGTACTTGAACTGCTAAAAAAGAGTTAATATGACTTGTCAGATTATTTAAACAAATATACTAATATGCACTTGATAAAAATACAAAGACACAAACATATATGTGTATGTATATACATCTGTGCATGTATAAATGTTTATAATAGTGCTGTGTTGGAGGCAACTCCCACTGGCTCAAGAAAGCAGAGAGAATGTATCTCCTTCCAATCCCTAGTCTATCAAGTTGGTAGTTTGATATTGGCTATGGTGGAATATTTATACCACAGAAATCAGCAAACACTACAAATTGGGTCTTTTTCTCCCCAGAAAGCCAATTATTAAACATTTACCAACACACATTCAGTACACATGTATATGCATATGTCTATGCACAAAACACATATAAATACATATATATACATATATGTATATATATACATATACACACATATACATATACATAGGAATATATATATATGTGTGTGTGTATATATATATATGTTTCGAAGTAGGGTAAGAACAAACGAGAGGATATGAGACTTTTATTAGCAGTAGAAATAACATGATCTAATACACGTTTGGTAAAAATGAAGAACAAATGGATAGACCAGAGATCAGAGGCAGTCAAACCAGTTGGAGCTATTTCATTGTCAAATTAAAGGTGATGAAAACTGAACCATGGCAGTGGCAGTAGGGGATGAGGGAAGGAATGCACCAAGCTGGAAGTGATTTTAGAATCAATAAGACTTGACAACTAATTTGATGTGGAGAGTGAGGGAGGAAGAGAAGTGAGAAGAAAGTAATAAAAATCTAAGAGATAGTTGGCTTGGGAAGGGAGATAAAAATATCACTTTGGATGTAATTAATGACTGAATGTTGGGGTATTTTGACACCTAGTATAGACCACACAGTTGTGTGAATCTATTCTCAACACTATATCAGTTAAAACAAACTACGTCTTAAAGATTTCAAGTAGTAGTTGATTCTTCAGGTGAGAGTCTGAAGAAACAATTGGGTTTTTCTTGTATTAGGTTTTGTCAGATGAATGAAGCAAAAAGTCAGAGATCCAAGCAAGTTGGAGGAATTGGCATGAGCTTTTTTTCTTCTTCTTCTTAATTGATCTACCATGAAATCCCAGTGGAAGGAATTGAAGACATGAAAAGCTGATGTATTTGGGACTGAAGTTCCCAGTACAGTTTAAGAGTGATGATGGTGTGAGTATTGGACATATTGAAAGGAGGGTGAACTAGTCAGAGAACAAGATGTCTGAATTAGTGATTTTGAAGGTAGAGCAGTTATGAATGATGATGATCTAAAGTAGACTGTGGATTTAGTGGGTAAAGAGAAAGGAAGAGGCATTATAGATGAGGATGTGGTAGAGCTGAGAGGCCCTGGTGCTGGATGGTTTGTCCACATAGCTCTAATGTGACCTAGGATAACAATTTAAAGGAAACCTATAAGTCAAGGGCCCAAGTCATCAGGGTTTAAAGGCACAAAAACCAGAGGCTAGTAGGTGACCAGTAGGAGGCAGAAATGCTGTCATAGTTGAATGGCGTGATCCTTAAAAGCATAGGTTATGGCTTCATTTTCACAAGCAGAAGAGGAATACTCCAGGGTATCAGGTTACCAAGATTAGAAGATGGCTGGAACCCCTAAATTTCCCAGCATGCATAATTCCAAAGCCATCCTGAAGATGTCTTTGATTTTGCAGGTGGTTTATGTTTTTATGGTCTCCTCTGCTTTTTAGGATACTGATTCTGGTTCTACTGCATTAACCCAGCCATAAAATTAACCCCTTCTCTGAGTTCCACTTAGTAAAATTTACTTACCCTAGGATCTGAGAGCATAGTAGACTTCCTTGAAATTTTTGGGTTTGTTTGGAGTGATAGAGAACACATTCCCAAGGAAACAGGACAAACAATTACAAATTAAATCATAGTGATTGCTATAATTTTTACCACTGCCACTGTCCTTGAAATGTCCCCTAGCTAACCCAACAATGAGTTTGAGTTTCATGCTCCCTCATCTTACTTGGTCAGCCTCTTTGTATGTAATCGGTTCTCTCTATTCTTTCAATCCTCTAACTCTATTCAGTCAAAAAATGGGATATTACTTTAATTATTTAGCTCAATTTATCAACTTCTTAATTTCCAAAATAGGAGGTAGTCGTTTTTGCCCTGATTGATTCTTCCCTAAAGACAATTCTGGTGTCAGATGTCGCAATAGTAATATTTGTTCTATACTATCACACCTATTTGCTACCTCTTACCACTCTTTCATCCTGGTCAAGCTTATTTCAGGGCTGACAGGGGGCAATCCTCCAGTGCAGGCAGTCAGTGTTCTCTGGTTATGTCAAGAACTAGAGAGAGAAACCAAAGTGTACTGGAAAGTCGCAAACCCTTTATATGCTTATCAGCTACAAAGGGCATTTTTCTGCCCAGATTACTATAATTTTTACTACTGCCACTGAGTAAAACCAAGCCATCTGCAGTTGGTACAGCTTAATTGACCAGAGGTCAGAGCCTGAGCTAAATGAAAGGCAAGCATGAATGGACTGGACAGATGAAGGCCAGTCTCCTAGGGGTGATGTGCGCTAACTGATGTGTGGAATGATGGCACTACATATTGAATGGTGGCACGCTGTCCTAATCAAATTTTTTTCTTCAGGCAGTCAAATACTAAGGTCAGTCAAGAGAAAGTGAGTGTTCCAAAGTGGTTTTAATTTAATTTTGACAATATCTATCCACACTGATTGCCTTCTTTTATATTCCCAACCTGAATCCTCCATCCTCCTGCTACATCATTTATTTTTTTCTGTTTACTTAAAGGGTCTATATTACTGTAGGTTTTTCATTATTCAAAAGAGCATAACAAGGTCTAGGTGTATAAATTGGGTGTATAATCCAATGGTCAAATCTATCAAGTTGATCCTCTGTTTTAACTCAGTTAACCTGCATTTGCTGCATAGACAAGGTGAAGGTGCCTCCTCTGAAAATGCAAAGTCGAGATCTGTATCCAACACCTTCTGAGCCATTTCAAATCCACTTCACCCTCCTTTGTTTCAGTCACCGAAGAGGCAACCAGTTCCACAGGCCTTTGGCAAGCTTCAGGAGGTGCAACTCTCAGGGCTTCCCCTCAGATCCATGCAAAGTACCTTTCACTTCATGGCCTGGGGCTTCTCCATCACTGTGAAGTTAGGTGTATATGGGAGCAAGCACAGTCTGAAGTGTAAGGGAGTTTCCCCCAGGGGTCTCCTTTGACTAATGGGAACGAGAGTTAATGCTTCACCTGTCACCTTACAGGAGTATAGTTCTGAAATTTCTAACACGCCCATGGATGGAGGACTAATTGCCCCCAAACCTGTCAACTTGATAAAACAATCTAATAATGTCTTTTTCTGCTTCCCTGTTTTCTGCTCTCCACTTCTCTCTTACTCCCTGAGACCTACATGCAAGACTTATTCTCAGGCTCTGCTTTGCGAGAAACACATCTATTGCAAGGCAAAACACAACATCCACAACTATTTCTTTTTAGAATAATAATTTTTTCTTCCCTAATATTAAAATTTCTTATGTATGGTGTTCTCCTCAATGAAAGGATGTCTGGTGGTACGCTGACAGGTCCTCACAACCCAGTACTGCTGCTGACAACCTAGCCCTCAAAATATGAGTCACTAGCTAACAGCCCATTGAAAGTTGAATAATTCAGAACCAACACGAATAAATTGTATCTTCCTTCTTGCATGGTATGATGTGTGTATTTTTGTTGAATCAAAGATCACATTATTTTATATATAAAACTATAATTGGTTATATGGAGAGACATTACAGAAGTACTTTCATTTTCACTTTAAAGTTTTTAAATAATCCTAGAGTATATGAACATGCAACTATTACTCTCCATATTTGCCCGATATCTTTTTTCCATTCCTTTATTTTCAATACTGTTACATCATTTTTAGAGTATGACTTTCAAAAGCAGATGAATTTTGGCTTTTTGTCATCCAATGTAATAACCTCTATTTTTTTAGTGGCTGGGGAAGTAATCTACTTACATTTATTAAACTTACTGATATATTTGAATTTATTTCTTCCATTATCTTTCAAATTTTTTTCTACTCATAAATTCAACACAAAGCAGGAACAATTAAAGAAAAATAATGGTACATTTCCTTTACTCATACTGTTTTCCTCAGTGAGTTTTGAAGTTATTGACGACATTTTTATTTTTGTGGTTACTCTTAAGTATCTATGTTTTTAAAACTAAATTTTCTTACAATGTCTGAAGTTATTCTATCCTTATGAACAAATGAAAGGTCTGCACATGTTTTAACTACTCTTTTAATATTCTTCCTAGTGCAATATTGTCAAAGTATGGTTTTACCTTTTTTAAGCATATGTACACAAACGGTGATAATTTTAGTGACAATTTTTAATCAAATCTACTAATATATAAAAAAATTGAGTTCTATGTTTACAGTTGTATCTTTAAGTCCATGCATTTTCTTTGGGTTCACTTTCCTTTTTGTTGAAGTAGCCAATTCTTTCACTGAAGCCTGTGGATTGATAAAATTTCTTTAGTCCTATATGTCAGAAATTGCCATCTTTTTACCCTTATCCTTGAGTGAGAGTTTATCTGGACATAACAAGTCTTATTGATAGTCATTTATCCTATAATATTGAATGCATTATCCCAGTTTCCAGCAATATCAAAATGGTTGCCATAGAAATCTGCTGCTAGATCAATAACTATACCAGACCATTTGCTATTCTTTTTATAGTAATCTGTCTTTTCACTCTAGAAGCTTTAAATTTCTTTTTCTCTTTATTCTTAATGTTCTACAGTTTCATTATGCTATATTTCAGTGTAGATTTATTTATCTTTACCCTTTACTTTAGAGTATGTTTCTATTTTTTTTTTAATTCAGCATTTATCTCTTTATTTACTGTTTCTGTATAATTCTTCGTGCTCTCTTCTTCCAGAATGCCAATGAAGGAGCGGTGGAGAGCCTCCAATATGGGCTCTTTACTGCTTATTAAGGTTTTTATTTGTCTCCATATGTTTCTTTGTAGCTGAATTACTCATGTACTAATTCATAATTCTATCTCTGCATCCAGCCCAGGGTTTACTTCATTTACTGAATATTTTATTTAACAATTATGTTTTATATTTCCAAGATTCTTAACTGGTTTTCTTAACTACCTATTTTTAACACATTTCTTTCTGTTCTATTTGAATGTATGTATGTATTTCTGCGTAAACATTTAAATGTCCCCTTAGGTCCTCAAGTTTCATAAAACCAATTTCATTTTTAGAAAATTTATATTCCAACCACTGATTTCATTGGATGTCGTTCTTAGCATGTATTTTGGAACTCTGTTGTGCGGGCATGTTTTTGAGTTGAGAGTTTTAGGATTTTGTTTTTGTTGGTTTTTAACACTCTCTCCTCCTCCTCCATGCTCCCTTCCCTAGTAGTAGTTTTATGACTTCATTAGGCACCACTGACCCTGCACAAAAGCTAGCAGGTCAGGAAGCTTGCACAGGGATGGTTTTTGGAAAGACTGCAGATCCAGCCACCCAACCAAAGGATATCTTGGTTCGTAGGACTACATCAAGAGATGGTCTCTAGTTCAGAAGCTTCCTTAAAACATAGCTTCTAGCAGAGGTTTCAACCCCCTTTCACATCTGTAAAAACCCTGTCCTTCGAAATGCAGTTAGTCTTCATTGTCCTTGCAGGATAATGGAACCTCCAGCTCCAACCCAGTTCTGGCTCAGAAGGTTCATGGCTTTAGCCCTGCTCACCACATTTAAATAACTTCCATTTTATGAGGATGTATTTTTATACTTATTTTTTTTTCTTAATCTGGCTACGTCTTTTTTTTATTTTCTCAATATATGTGTTTGGCATAGAAGGGATTACTCAAACATGAGCTTATTGAGCCATTTTGACAAAAGTTTTTTATTATTTTATCTTCAAGAACAAAAAGAACATGTATTTTCTTTTTTAAAGAAAGTAACATTCTTTTTAAGTCTTAGTTCTCTTTTTTAAACTGGGAACTCATTTTAAATTGTAAACATAAATTGGTAATTTAAAAATTTAATGTGTTTTTCTTCTGTTAAAGTTTTTATCTCTGGAGACACTTTTAAAACGTTGGTGGCAATGTGGTTTTATAGTAATTTTGGTTTGGGACTATTAAGTTATAAATATATTCCATTTTCAAAAAAAAACAAACATCTAACATAAAATAAAACACTGTCCTGGCAATATGCTCTGTGTGGACTAAATACTAGGCTGAACATAGTAAGTGTAAAGTTAATGACTGGTTTGGGGAGCCGCAAACATATATGCCAAGATTCTCTATTTACACTATAGGATAGGAAATTTGAAATCTGTAAATCTATAAATCTTTTGGCCAAACATTTTTAAAAGCAGTCATTCCACTGGCAAACACTCCATTAAAAAAAAAAAAAGACCATTCAAAAGTAATGTGAAAGCCTTTATTTATCCTAATATTTCATCTCAAACATATTTAAATTTTTACTTTTTTTTTTTACTTTGCTTACCTCCACGTTTGTACAACGTGCTAAAACAAACAAATGAACTCTAACTCTAACAGCAGAATTTATGAAAACAATGACTTCTGTTTTCTTTTTCATGAATTTTTTATTCTTCCCCAGGATTAACTGCTTTCTTTACTATGGTTGGCTGTACTCTCCTTCTTCCTGTTCTGGAATCTTGCTAAAGAAGATTCAGTACTACTTTGCCCAGATCCACTAAACTTTAACGTGGGCTGCAGGTAAATAACTAAGAGCCAGTAATAGACAAATCTGCAGTCATGAAGCACCCCCAACCCACACCTCTTCAACACCCTGAAAGTCAGGTCGCCTTACTCTGACACATCTCCTGTTTGGGTTTATTTCTCAGTGTGTCTCTAGCCCAGGGCCATATTTCCACAAAGGTTATTAACTAATAGTGTGGAAGGGCTCACCAGCAGACCTCTGCCTTTTCCGTAGATGGATCATTTTTGGCAATCATAAATTTCTATGGAAAGAAGTTATCTGTCATAAATTGCTGTGTAATTTTAGATTTAATCCCCCACTGAAGAGTCTGGAATATTGCTGCCCTGGTGCATCTCACACCCTGTGTAAGGATCCAAATGTTGTTATATTTAGAAGAGCTTTGAAGACTGAAAATTCTCTATACATATAAAGGGATTATTTGTGTTTATCCAGGTCTGGCTATTAGGTCATCCCATCACATAATAAATAACCTGATAGCTCGTATTTCCTCATTGTTTCATTACTGGACTATATCTACCTTGACAAAGCAAAGAAACACTTCACATCATTCTGTGTCCGTTACACATACAATATACAATTGTATACTGTATATGTTACCATTGACACGATCGGAGTTCCCGTAACTCACTAAACTTTGACGTGGCTGCAGATAAATGGCTAGCGTATCGGTAATAGACAAATCTGCAGTCATGAAGCACTCCTCTAGGTTCTTTTCACTGCGGAAGAAATGAATTTCAACTCAGTGAATATGAAAAATATTTGTTTATTTAAAGTACATTACAAGGTAGAAGATAGGTCAAGCCTAAAACCAGCTGGCCAAGTAGAAATGAGGTTACCTACCCCTGAGGGGGGTATGGATTACAGCCAAGGAAGATGGCGAGCTGTAAAGTTGGGGGAGGGAGGGGTCTGCATTATATTTGGGGACCGTAATGGGGTGGTCTTAAAGATGCTCCTAGGTGATTGACAAGTGAGGTCACCTTGATTGACACCTGGCTGCTATATAACTTTACCTATGTGCATGTGCTTACCCAGAATTCGGTCTGTTATAATTAGATTCATGAACTTCCAGACATAGTCATGATATTATGATGATGGCATAATGAGGCTGAAGTTATGGGCAGTACTTTCTGTGCATGTGTTTGTAGCTGGTTTAGGCCAGCAGCTTTTATGGCCTTTGTTCTCAGGATTTGGGGTAATTTATAAACCTAAAAGAGAGGTATTTCTGGGAGAAGTTTCTATGGTTACAGAGTTGGGCTCCTATTCCTTTGTTCCCCTGTCATTCATGTCTGACTAGCTATCTAAAATATCCACATATACGATTGAGTTCATCATTATATAGTTGTACACAGACGTATGCACAGAACTATGCACAGCTTCTACTTATCTGCTACAGGAGAAAATCAACTTTCTCTATATAGCATTAAAGAACTCATGCATTTGCCTTGAGGCTGTGTCTACAGCTTCATCTTAAATTCCTCCATGCCTGGCTCCATTAGTCACATAGAGGCTGTATCTACAGCTTCATCTTAAATTCCTCCATTCCTGGATCCATTAGTCACATAGATTTAGAATTCTCCATGGTCCATGATCTCTCACATCTCCATGCCTTTGCGTATACTGTTTCCTCCACATCATTCTTGATGTAATGCCCGTATCTTTCAGTTCGCCTTTTCTGAGATGCTTCCTTGAGTTCCTAGTGGACATGGACATACCTAACTTCTGAGCTTACCCACCGTATTATTATCCCTCTATAATAGTCTGTTCTCCTGAACTGTAAGCCCCCTTGGTAGATCCAGAATCTGGTTCATAGAAGGTAGCTAAAAATTTATTAAATGAATAGATCAGTGAAAAGGCATTTTTATGAAAAGGCCAGGGGTTGATCAGTAAGGGCTAGGTTTATTCATTTGTTCGTTCATCCATTCATTCATTCATTCATAGCTGAGCACTTATTGCACTTCTAACATGTGTGAAACGCTGGACCAAGTTTATCAAGAATATAAAATACCTCCCCTTTTGGAACGGAGCTTTCATTCTGTTCAGGGTGGTAACATATCCAAATAAACAGTTCAAGGCAAGTCTTCAAACCATTCTCACTGTCCCAAGTCCTCTTCTCAAAGGAATTTTCTATTTTTACTATGTGGACACTTTGGATGTTCTAGCTAGGGTTTCTTTTATTTGACCTAAAATTAAATTTAAGTAGTCCTGATGGGATTGTGGTACCGTTTCTCTGGTTCCTGTCCATCGTTCACCAAGAGCCCATGGGTACAGTGGGGAGCTATCGCAATGCCCAGGAGATGCTACATAACACTGAAAAAACAATTTTTGATTGTGCCTGAATAGCAAACAGCAATGGACTCCTCAGCCATTTTCCTGCCACCTCAGGAGTTGTCTTTAAATCTGAAGAGCAATTTCCGTTTTGCACTTTTTCCCCCTTTAGATTAATGAAATCCCAAGGACCTGAGCTCTGATGAATTACCTATCGAACTTCCTTTTAGTTGATTTTTTTTTCATCAAATTCAAGACATATATTTCACTTTTCCTTGAGTTTTTCCCTAGAAATATTTTTATCTTTTTTTATAGTTTATCTAAACTAAGTAATAGGCCTGCACCCTGGCCATATGGAGCTTGGGTTGGCAAAAGATACTTTCTGGTGGTTTAATGCAAATTGCAAAAGGACATCCACTAGGGAGATAAATTACAAAGATGGTTCCTCCCAGATGATGAATTACACAAAGGCGTCCACTCTGGGCAGAGGAGTTGCAAAAAAGAGACCCCACTCACAGAAGGTCACAAAAAGGCAGCTGTTGCAACCCCACTGGCTACAACTTGGTGAGCACACACGTGCTCTGTAAAAAAAACCTCACTAGCCTTCTAGGCTCTATGCTTGTCACAGATTGAGTTCCCTGGGGAGCCAACTCTGAGTTGGAGTTGAATGTGCGGGTGGTTTATTAGAGAGTGCTCTTGGAGAAACACCTGAGGAAAGTAGGGAAGGGGAAGGGAGAAGAATAAGACTGGACAAGAGGAGAGAAGCTGGCTGCGATGCAGTCTCCACAGAAACCTCAGGGACCTTGCTGGGAGTTTCAAAGCGGCAAAAACCATTAAAAGGTGTCCCAAATTGGGGCAAGGAGACTGGGCCTTTAAGCCCCCTCGTTGATTAGTCTATGGATGTAGGTAGTCCCCTGCAAGATTCTCTTTAGCAGAGACCATCTTAGAAGGAAGCTGACAGCCAAGGGCACTTGCCTGCTGGCAGCACTCCTAAGCAAATGGGCGAGTAAGTCTTTCATTCCAGGAGAAGTCTCTGGGCAACATGCTGCAGTTTCCACTGCAGAGCTGCAAACTTTATTCCTTTTTTTTTTGGTTGGACTTCTAGCACTGCCTGTCAATGCTCTTCACATTAGCATGCTCCTTACCTGCAGAGCCACAACTGGCTCTGCATATCTATCAGTATCATACAGTCAGAACTGATTCCTCTTGGATCCTGAGGAGAATGGAAGGAAGTGTGGAAAACCCAGATGTCATCACGTTATTCTGCTTTTGTATCTGTTCTTTAGATGGTAGCCCAGGCGTCAAGGATTTGTGAAGGTTACAATTTTTCCTTGCGTAATATGAAGATGTACGGAATAAAAGGTGGTTATACTCCACCTCTCATTGCCACTATTAGCAACAACCAGGCTCTATCTTTGATCATTGAACAATAGTTAACATAGAATCACGTTCTGGGTATAAGTCAACCTTCCTCAGAGAGGCAGGTTGGTTTTCATAACTTGCCAAAATAAGAATTGGATATGGAGTCTCTTAAGAAGGTCTTTGGGTTCTAAATGGTTGTGGTCATTAAGAATTTACATTGAGAGGGTAAATGTCAAGAAAGAAAAGCTGGCTCTCATCTGCTATCTCTTGACTAACTGAAAGGGTAGGCGTTCTGGATCTTCTTCCTTTACCTATCACTGCTCTTAGCTAATCATAGACCCTATTTGTAAAAGGTAGATTGGAGAGAAATGCACAGAAGGGAAACTGCTATGTACAAGTTCCCTTGATGAAGCAAGCTACCTTAAAACTAAAAATTTAGCAAATACTTACTGAGTCCCTACTATATGCCAGGACTGTGCTCCTTCTAGAGACACATAGTGAATAAAACTGATTAGATGCAGTTTCTATTTTCATGGAGCTTATAGTCTCATGAAAAGATCTAGTGTGCGCCTAATAGATAGATAATTGCAGCTCTCATAGATGCCTGCCAGGAACTGCATGGTGCTCGAGAGCATAGCAGAGAGGAATACAGCCAGGTATAGGAATCCAGGGAAGGTTTCCTTAAAAAGTAGATAGTTAAATTGAAATCTGAAAACTGACTAAGAGAACTCAGCAAAGGATGGAGGTCAGAGGAACAGTATAGGTAAGAGTACAAGATGAACTAAAAGCCAGTGTGGTTCGAGAGAGCTGGATAAGTACAGTGGGAAATAACATGGGTTTCTGTTACATGCCACCAGAAAAGAATTTGAAGACATGGTGAAAGAGCTATGATAAATAGTTTTTATAAAAGATAAGCTGGTTGGGACCAAGTAGAATTTTTCTCTCAAAAACTTGTAATATACCCAGAGATTGTGTTGTCGTTAATCAATGTGTTGGAGTTCTAAAAATCAAAAGGGTATATACGGTTGGGGAAAAAAATTACTGCCAAAATATGGCACTATCTCGTGCAAGCCAAAGTAATGGAGGAGCCAAAACAAAGCTAAACTGCCAGAGTTTGAGACCTGGCTTGCTACACACTGTGATTCTGAGAAAGCTACCCTACCTCACAATGCTTTGGTGTACTTAAAAATGGGTATAAAATCTGAAAAATGAGTATAAAAATAGTACCTGCCTCATGGGGTTGTTGTGTGGAATAAACAAATTAATATGTGTACAGCTCTTAGAACAGGCTTGTGCAGAATAACAGTCAATACGTGTTAGCTACTATTTTGGTCTTATATTATTATTATTATTATTATAATTATTATTATTATTATGGATAAGCAGAAGAAGCAATTGACAGAAAAGAGAGTGGTCGAGCATAAAGAGTCAAATGTGATTAGGAACAACGTCACGAGATTACTGATTA